>OX382341.1:8720295-8918399 GCA_947507615.1 Hemithea aestivaria
CAGATGAATCACGATGAAATCCACGTTATTTTCTCCATTTAACGCGTGCTGGCGTCAGGCGATGTTGCATGCATCCTAAATCTTACTAACCTATTGACGATAAAAAAATTAAGATCATTACTGAGGAGTGAAAAATGCATTTGTCGTTAATTAGTGTTTAATGATTCTTAGAAAACAATACAAAACGGGGGTTTCGAAATCTAATAAAAAAGATATCGTCTGGATTAGTTTAGTAATATTCTGCCATTTTCTCTGGTCAGGTGAGGTGGCCAGGAAAATTCCTGGACCAAAGATATTTAACATTTGTTCTCGTACAACGCAGCTGTAAGTCCGATCCGAATTTAATCCAAGTCCGTCAAGACAAATGATAGACGGAATTCGGATATTGCTTTTCGGACCTGTGGTAGGGCACTGGACCGAATACGTCGAGACGATTTTGGACTAAACTGGACAAGAATCGCACGGATGTTATGCGGAAGTGCTCTTATAATCTGCGATCGCTATGACTCATGGACGCCCAATTTTTTTTAATAGGTTATAATAATAATGACTTTATTAATGCACATAACTTTTCAGACGGTAGAGTTAGTTACTGACTCAATGACCCTTAAAACTCATAATTTATGCGAAGTTGTCTAATTAGGATTACCTCGCTCTACTTTAGTTTAAACACCTCACAAAAGGTTTCAATTAAGCTCAAAGACTTGTCTGGTTTCCCACGTTACGTGACATATTATATAGTTTATTGCGAATAACATTAATAATATGGGTTTAAAAATATTGCACAGAAGAATGAACTATTAAATTTGATGGTTATTTTAACGGTGGGAGGGTGTCTCAATACGTGCAATCCGTACAGAGTTTGATATGGTTTTGCTCAATAATATAACCCGATTTAATACGGATTTATTGTGTGAAGAACAGCAAGCAATCGTAAAGTCTGAGAAATGGTAAACAGTCACCATTGCCTTGATACAACATGCAATTCCAATTGTACTTTGGCGTTGCTAAGTAAACATACTGTTGAAAATATAGTATGTAAGTAATAATAGGTAAAGTTAATTGTAGCTATAATTTATTTACTTCTTTTTTTTATGTGGAGAAGTAAGAAGACGAGCAAGACGCTCTCCTGATGTTAAGAGATAACGGCTGCCCATAATCAGTACAGTGTTACCTAGGATTTCACAATTATAAGAAATTCTAGGAGCACTGCACCAACGCTTCTTACTCAAGAGTCATAAGATGTTAAGACTCTTTAGCCCAGTAATTTCACTAGCTACAGTGCCCTCCTACCGAAGCACAGTAATGTTTGCACATTACTGCTCAGGCGGTAGAATAACTGGCACTGTTGGGGTACCCACCTAGACGACCTCCTGCAAAGGAAGTCTACCCCCGGTAAACTTCGGTTTCCTTACACTATAATTTTTATTTTGTTTTTATTATTCAGCACAACGCTAGGACTAACTTATTGCCCAAGAGTATAGAGTAAGCATTTTCTATCATTTGACCTGTAACTAGAGAGAACAAGAAAATGGGCCGAGTGCAATATCATGAACAATTTTGGAAAACTTAAGAAATGGCTTAATTTAATGGCGTAGACATTCGCTGTGAAAAGATTAGGCAGCACTTTCGATTAAAACCGTGCCACCCAGTTAATATATATAAAATACCGACTACTTATTATAGCCCAAGACAGTTTTGTCACAGTTGGCTTATTTTTCCTTTTTCAATGGTATTTGGTCAACTTTTCGACAGTGCTCATAATGTCATACATTAGTTTGATGTCTACGATAATTTTGCGTTAGTAAACACATACTTACATACATATTACGGGGAATTTGCGGAACAATGGAGAGATTTTTTGTAACGTCTATAGATAGGCAGTGGGCCGTTTTCTTCGCAACGCGGTAATTTTCTAATAGTGTATGTGCAAAAAGACTTGAGCCGTAGGATTTGAAGGCGCGAGTTTTTTAATTATTTTGATATTTTAAGCAGAAGTCAATTAATGAAATAGCTCCAGGATAAAGAAAATTATAAAAAATGTTATTCAAAATAATTAGTTAAAATTAGTTATATATGTATACAAACAATTTTGTTGTTATTTCTTTAAGAATATAGTTTTTCACTTGTATTTTAGTCAAATAGCAAATAGACCTGGTACAGATAATACTACTATAATATGTATACTCTAATAGGTAAACTCGTTGAACATATTACTGTTATGTAAATCCTACTGAAAAAATGGGGGCTCCCTCGGCACAGGCCCAGCCTAGTGAGGGAGTCACAGATTCTTACACATAAAACTCTAGGAATATACTACATAGTGCTAATGTTTCTGTATTGCAGTGCCCCAACAGTGCCAGTTATTCTACCGCCTGAGCAGTGATGTGCAAACATTACTGTGCTCCGGTAGGAGGGCACTGTAGCTAGTAAAATTACTGGGCTAAAGAGTCTTAACATCTTATGACTCTTGAGTAAGAAGCGTTGGTGCAGTGCTCCTAGAATTTCACATAATTGTGAAATCCTAGGTAACACTGTACTGATTATGGGCAGCCGTTATCTCTTAACATCAGGAGAGCGTCTTGCTCGTCTTCTACTTCATCACATAAAAAAAAAAAAAAAAAAAAAAAATTGCATGTTCTTTAGCTAAATAAAAAATTTTCATTTTCATTTTCATTTTCAAAGAATGATTTACTCCAAACAACAGCAAGACATGGAATACTCTTACGCCTGAGGGTTTTCCGTTGATTTTTTTTTTTTTTTTTTTTTTTTTTATATTAAATAGGACTGCGTTTGACCACAGTCTCACCTGTTGGTAAGTGAAGACGTGGTCGAAGCTGTTACACACAGGCCTAGCAAATACCTATTAACCCTCGACTTGAAGACACCCAAGTTGTAATTTTCGGGAAACACTGAAGCGGGTAAGGAGTTCCAAATCTTCGCCGTCCGGATTATGAAGGTCGAAGCAAATCGCTTCGTGTCGTTGATCTTCAAAATTCAATGACATGACACTCTTCAAAAGGTAAGTGAACAAAGTCTTGAAAGGAAGGACATACTTTCAATGAAGTGGACTGTTTTCTTTGCAAAATCTAAAAAATAAACTAAATTAATTTAAGGGATTTATCCCGACTTATAGGTTTAGTCTGCTACCATCTACGGTCATAGTCGCTCAACGCGAGATCGTGGTCAAATGCTAACTTAGAATGAATAATAAAAAAAATATTTTAAAAATTTTAAGGTTATGCTATGGCTCTTCTATGTTTGCACAAATTCTACAGTTTGTCACAGTGATGTCATGATTATCGTCATTAGTTTTAAATCGGTGATTGTTGTGTTATTGCCTTATTATTAGCTATTATGTGACGGGTGTTAGCCTTAATGGAGTATTGAGTTTGCACTTAAATTAGCTGCGGAAAATTATAACTCATTGTTTGGTCATTGAACTGATTTCTTCATTAAGAGGTCTACTATTTTTCATCATTAACTAGAATTTTTCATAAAAGATGGCGGGGCGACCTGGACAAACACCTCTAATAGCTCAAGACAGAGAAAGGTGGAAAGAGGGGAGGGCGGTCTTTGCCCTGCAGTGGGACATCACTGGCCCATAATAATAATAAAGCAGAATTTGAAATCAATGCAAGTAGTTGTAAAATAGAATTCCTGTGTGTTCCCGCTGTGCATATATAATTATTGCAGAACACAGTGCTGCCTAACCTCAAGCAAATCAACTCTATGTTTGTGTTATAGTGGTCGATTATTATTATCGATTTACGATTATAATATTTACATATTATTTTTCTTTCGTAAATACGTACCTACTTTTTTATAATGCAAAAAGCAATCCAGGCCAGAAACAAATATCTGTAGAATATCTACAAATTATAAAAACATTTGACCCAGACGGAAATCGAATTTATCGATTGCCGACCAAAATTTTAAGTTAATTTATGAGGCATTGTTCAATACTAAACTAAGCTTCAAATCTCCCGAAATCAAAAGACAAATTAACATCTTCATTTGCAAACCATTTGTTATCGAGTTCTCTATTACCATAAGAAAGGGAGAGTTGTAAAGTTTGTTTTCGTTACCCGACACCTAACATCTGATTCCTTTCAGTCTCACGGCTTCCGAACAAATACAAACAAGTTCTCGGATTTCTGAAATGAATGATAATAACTTTGATGGGGATGATTTTTCATTGAATTATGTATTAACTAACTAAACTCCGTCAAACTCGAAATATTTTTTTTAAAATAGACTACAATGAAGCACTTGTTCATGTAAATTTTGCATTTTTTAGTTTTATTTCGAGACTCTACTACTCGTTCGATAAGAAGATATCAGATATTATCCCAACTATTTTTTCGAGCATATTCGATGTTCACGTCTGTAACCTAACGTTTAATAACAATTTAATTATTTTTTTCCTCAACGAGGTCCTAAATACTGATATACATTTCGAACGAATTGGGGTTATTTTTTATAAGAATATAATTTTATTTTGTCTAAAATTGAAAACTTTTGGCTAACATAAGGTGCACACGTTTACTTTTGTAATGAATAAATATTTTTTGTAAATAAGCAGCTCTCAAATAAAGTTGGAAGCTACTATAATTTTTATAAAATGGACAGCTGAATATCCACTATTTTGTAACAAAAACGCATGCGAGATATTTCCGCCAAAACAATCGTAGAAATAGGTTCTTGAGACGAAGGCCTCCGAATTCTCAGATACATGTATTTCGCAGGTTTTTCGACGCAATTGTACAGAACAATACATGCATAGTGGAAGCGTTAATAAAACAATTAAGATATTGATCGAGAGATGTTTCCCACGGTGGTCCTTCACACAGTGCCTTACCTTACAATGGAGCACTTTGATAAATACGAGTATACCTGCGTTTTCTTGTGTCACAAGGTTTATGCTCTGTTTAGAGTTTAGATGATTGTTATGTTGAAATACATAAATAATACGAGTATTTATGTTACATTTTAATCCGCTCAAACGACAAAATACGACGTGTATTTGGACTTACAAAAATTGTAATAAAATTTCATTTTAATAACATGATAAAATAGGTACTGTATAATAATTAATAATATACATTGGCATCTCTTAAAGCCTTTAAGAGCATGTTGTTGGCTAATTTTTGTTGGTTGGGTAAATTTATTCTATGAATTTATATTTTAAAATTTGTCAAATAGTGCGAGCGAGAGAGGTTCAACCGATATAAACTCTGAATACGTGCCGATCCATAAAGTAACAAAAATATAAAGTTTACAAAACACAAAATCTGCGCTCAAGTATTTTTTTTAAATTCTTATCTAAAATTACAAGCAAAACTTTCCCAATGATAGAACCCTTTCAAAACAATGCCTTACATAAAGCTTATCTAAAATTAAATCGAGTCATGGCTTAATTCAATTGACAAGAATTTGTGCCACGATATTTCATATTAGCATACAAACGGCAACAAAAACGTGTCATCGGAAGATAGTGCCGTGACTTTGAACCGACAGACACGCAACCATTCATACAATTAGATTCGTTGTGAAACACTTGGGAGCAAAGCCGTTGTGGGTCACTTAAAATATCTTTATAAATCATCCAAAGTAAAATATTTGCTTCTCTAGTTTTTTTTTTATCTATCCTATATACATTGCTAAATTGGCCGAACGGCCTAATTGCGGAAACCAGCCCGCAACAATACCAAATGTTCTATCCTATTTAGATAAGTTTTCTAAAAGTTAAAAAATTCATTATTTTTAGAAATATGTTTGATCAGACAAATAAGATCAGCCGTTTGCTAATTTACACTGTCAGCAAAAACTATAAGCTGTCGAAAATAAATTGTTTTTTAGACATGATATTATACAGTTAGTTAAGTCTCTAGATAGATGGATAAATAACCCTTTATTGTACATCAAAGTACTACTACTCTCTACTCTCTTTCTCTGTTCAACTCTCTCTACTCTGGTACTCTAGGTGTTACTCAACTTGTTGGTTTTCGTTATTTGTGTGCGCGTGTGTGTATTTGTGTGCTGTGGCGGACACTAGCTTGCAACGCAGAAGGTTGCGGGTTCGATTCCCGCATGGGACAAATTATGATTGTGTGATTTACAGGTATTTGTTTCTGGTCTGGGTTGTATTCAATATTTATTATAAGTATGTATTTACAAAAGAAAATTATATAAGTATTATATCCGTTATCCTTACTACCATAACACAAGCATTAAGTTGCTTAGCTTAAGGTTAGGTGGCGCTGTGTGAAAATGTCCTGATATATTCATTTATTTCCGCCGGTGCAAATCAGCCACAATACGGCCTAAGATATCTGCCTCAGGTTACTTCTGTCTTTCACCAGCAGACAGATAATGTGGGTATAACATTACCATACCGTGCCATATTGTATCATGTGAAGCGTGAAGTTTCTCCGATGCGAATGCTAATGCACTTGACCTTTGGAAAATGAACACGCACACCGTAATTTAACTTAAGACACGGCTGTACGTTGCTGTGACTGAGAAAATAGCAGCATATGCTATGGCATTCTGGAATAGGTATTTCTTTTGTCACTAATATTTATATAATTGTAGAAATATGGACTTGCGTTTTGTTTAGATTGAAGTCTAAACAGTTATAAAGTCGTTGAGTATTTTCGATAAAAACAGCACAGCTGATTTTGGAATAAGGCTGTTTTCAAATTGGTATACAGCGAACCACAAAAACCTTCAGGCAGTAAAGACTCTAAATGCTGCGTCTTTTTTATTTAACTTCTTAAACAATTAACCACTCTACGATTTTGGAAACTACGGGAGTGTTAACCATTAAAAATTTGTCCTAACATCTGATAGTGCACGCGTGAACTCCTGATGAAGAACATCGTAACTGTCCTTAACCGTGGTCGAGATGATCTTAACAAAAATTAATACGCGAACACCCTGACAAAAGTGTAGTCATGTCGTATTTGTAATGAATTGCCAACTTTTACTTGGAAATAATGAGATCCGATAATTCTGAACACAGCCTTATAGTAAGGTGCCACAGGTCAAGCCAACTAGCAGGCAGATTGAATGATAGTTGCCAAACGGGTTGGGCATAATTGCACGACCGGAAAACACTAAATCGAAATCGATAATGACTGCAGTTTTGCAAAACTAAACAAATATGCATAGGGCATATAAGCTATTTTAGAATTGCTCCTATCTGGCAAATAAAATGTACCTGATCTATATGGGAACGATCTGCAAATTAAAAGTGGTCGCACACAATCTCATCATCATCATCAAAAATATGAGTATACTTCTCATGTTGTTACAAGCTTTTATTTACTTACACCTGTTTGTTGTCTGTCTGTCTGTAATAAAATATTGCGAGCTTAATTTCAACCATTCCGAGTTTCCGATTGATCTAAACTTTATCACCGGGGAATATAGTATTTTATGTTTTTTTTTTGCGTATTTATTCGTTTCAATAATATCATACAACTTCGGGTTCAGGATTGAATTTTGATCAAAGAAGTCATTTGGTGGAAATAGATTTGGCATCAAAGTGAGTTGGGTTGTCCATCGGAATAGAATAATTCTGTTTTCGAAGTTTTGTTAACTCGTAGAGTCAAAAAAACACATTATATTAGTATTGGTTGGTTGGTTTGAGGCCCCCAATTGTAACACTTCTTTTTGTGTAATCTTAGTTCTAAGCTTATATTTTTGTATTTGTGTGTGCAATAAAGACTTTTCTATTCTGTTTTATTCTATTAAAAAGTGTTAATATTATGAAGGTGTTCGATATTTAACTGACAGTATCTAAGGGTATAGTGGTGAATTTATAATATCTGTCGCTACAGTAGCGAGTGCTAGACAGGTTTGTTAGGCGCAGTTAGGCGTAATATCTCGTTCATTAAATATCAGGATATAGGCGGCGACGCAGCGGAAGATTGCGTCTTTATTAAACGACCCGTATTCTAGGACGTTTCCATTTAGTTCTACTAAAACTAAATATAATAGTCAAGTATCCAACAATGTAAAGAATTGAATAGATCGATATCCTATAAAATTACCCTATGTTTTATCTTTTTGGCCCAAACAAAACAGACATTTTACACAAATACAACAATACTGTACCTGCGCTACAGTTTCGGATGTTATGTAGAACTTTGAGTCTCGGCTATACTCGTATCTTCTTCTTGGTCGTAGCCTCATGACTGAGGGACGTGATCATGGTGCCTCATCAGCTTTGACACCACTTCCTTCCATCGATGCCGGTCCTGCGCCATTTGGATTGACGCTTGTAGGGTGGCTCCCGTAGCATCCTGGGTCACATGCGTCCATCGCGTGGGTGAGCGCCCTCTACCTCTCTTCCCTTCTACACTGCCAGTAAGGATAAGTCTCTTCAGACTGTCTGGGTCGCGCCTGACGGTGTGTCCGAAGAATTTGAGGACTCTCTGCATGCAGATTGTTGAAAGCCTGGTTTTGACATTCAGTTCTCTGAGGATTGACTCGTTTGTGCGTACATACTCGTATAGGTATAAGATATTTTGTAGGATATAATATTCATATTATGTTTACCTATATATCATGTTTCAGACCTTTTACCTCATAATAACTTATTGTATTGCATATGTAGTTCTTAGCAGTGACTGAGAAGATAGCAGCAACTGCAACATATTGGTTGGCTACATAAATTATTATAATAATTGGTATTGTTTTTGACTTTGACAGTGTAAGTAGGGTTCCCTGTTCTGTCAGGAGATCAGCCCCAGTTATTATTATATTTTACCAAAATTTTCATTCGTGGTCCTATTATTCCAGTAGGAATACGGGACTTTTAGGTGCAAGATTATGTGGCATGTGAAGCTGTTTTATGCAACAGTGTGGCGCCGCTTACTCCGCCTAGAGAGACACTGTTAATTAAACTTGTTCGGTCTAATCTATGCATACTCGTTTACTATTCGCGGTCTGTTATAATGAAGTCTTTAAATGAGAATAGAATAATACTTTATTCCCTTTTTATGTTAGAATAAGCTCTCTGAATTGAAATACATAATACTGACCACAATTAGTACCTACAGTGCCACCAAGGATTTACCACGATGTAAAATTCTGCATCAACGCTTCTTACTCAAGAAGACGTTAAGACTCTTTTACGAAGCATAGCAAACCAAAAAATTACAAAGAAACTTAAGAGGGCTTATAGTTGGACGTTCTTGCAACGCATTGCTTATGGTATTATTTAAATACATATATCGAACTGGAAATATTTAAAAATGAGTGCAAGTGTGAAATTATATTGTACAGGGCTTATCTTGAGAAATTTTATATAGATATCTTTGATGCTACCTAGGTAGTCTAGCTAAAGATACTCAGGCGGCCTTATCAATAATACTTTTTATTCTATACTTTTTATTATAATCACAAAACATATTATATACTGTAAAACTATATATATTGCGACTTGGTAGGTTTTGGTTTCCGTATATATATATATATATATATATATATATATATATATATATATATATATATATATATATATATATATATATATATATATATTGCGACTTGGTAGGTTTTGGTTTCCAGAAAATGGACCATCTGCTTAGACAAAACAATCATATTAACTCAGCAACAAGTAAAGAAAACTGCTGTGTTATGCCAAATGACATTACTAAAGTTTCCATCGAAACTAAGTAAACTTTAGTATAGAGGAAGTCGAGTCACTTGTGGAACTTTACTGAACTGTGAACTGACATTTCACTGAGAACTTTACAACTTTGTAACAGGCGGATAAATTTATTCAGAGTCAGTGTTTTACTATGCAATACAATACGCATTTTACTCAATTTATTATTTTATTTGATTTAATACTCTTTATTGCAAACCAAGTTACAGAACTTGTTTCATAAGTAGACAACACACACAAAGCTAAAGGTAAACAATCTGCGGTCTTATTGCATAGAGCAATCTCTGACAGATAACCTGGCTGGAAGGAATATTCAGAACATAATGTTGATGTAGATGTAGATGCGGTGTGCATTGCTTCTGGAAAGAATGCGTGAATGTTGTGTTTTATTACGGGTTATAGAGATCAAGAGATTAACAAAGCGGTCGTTTGAATTTTGTCATCAGCAGGACCGCCGACCTTACTGATGGGGCTGCCAGAATACCACCGCTGTGTGTTTACCGTTCACACGCAGGACATCTCTAAGGCAGTTCCCATTCTGCGGCTTAGTGGATCTTGTTCATGTGCATTATGATTATTGAAGAAAAAATGTAAAATTGATATGCAAACGTGCAGCATATTTGAATAAATGAATTTTTAGTTTGAGTTTGAAAATCAGCCTATACAACATTGCAATCAAACTAAATTTATTCATTATTACGACACTAATAATTCTGGGTTGAACTTTTGTTGCAATCACATCCGCCTTATCTACTCAAGTCCAGGAGAATTATAATGTAAATCGTGATTAACCCGACCTTGGTCACCATTAGGAACTATGTCTGAAGCCATAGACTACAAAGAAATGAACAATAAAAGCAGACACCTCGCGAAAATTAGGTCAATAAAAATTATTGTGTTGAAAACCAATTTCTTTATACCAAAGACTTTGACAGAGAGTAATAATGGTGGCGCATTATATCTGATCATAATATTATGTATTATGAGATACACGACTGAGTTGAAAGTTTATTCACTAATACATAAAATGTATACGTTCATTAGCCGTGGCCAGCATTTAACCTTTGAAACGTACCCTAAGTATAAGTTATATTTATACCAAAATTCAGCTCAATTGGGTTAATCATTATGTGTGAAAAAGTACTATAAACACATACACACACACACACACACACATATTTTTATATTAATAATTTCACATTTATAGTATAAGCAATACATTAGGCTACTGTTTTTTTATTAGTATGACTTCAGTTTTGTTCAATGGTGCGCAGTATCTGCCTTTGTTGCTATACTCTGTTATCTCATGCATTTTGTTCTAAGTATAGATGAAACAAGTGAAATTTAAAAAATACTTTTTAAAAACAAGCTTTAATTATTGTTATCATCTTGCATCATAAAGTACTCGTCAAGACGAATCAAATGAGCCCAAACTCGATGGGGTTGCGTTGTTTTATGACAGAGTTCCTTTGGCCACCTTCCAGCTCCATCATCAGATCAGCTCGATGTCATAAAAATATTGCATTGTCATCCGATTTACACACGCATGCAAATTTTCAGCTCAATTGGAAACCGGGAAGTGGGTCAAATTAAACTTGCAAGATTTGATTACAGACAGACAGACAGACAGACAGACAGACAACAGACAGGTGAAAGTAATATAAAGCTTGTAAAAAGAAAAGATTTATAGATCGATAAGATGGCCTTCAATGATCACAATGATTGTGGGATACCATTCTTACAATATTACGTTTGGGAGTCACGACGACCTCGAAGCTACATTAATTCACAAGTTAAACAATAGTTTGCGATATCGTTAAGATGAATGGATAACACTTAATTGTGTACTAGCTGCGCTCAGTGGTTTTACTCGCTGCACTGTAGCCTATGTGTTATTCCAGGGTACAAGCTAACTCTATACCAAATTTCAGCTCAATTGGTCCACTCGTTTAGGCGTGAAAGAGTAACAAACATACATCCAGATATCCATACATTCTTACAAACTTTCGTTTATAATAATATTAGTAAGATTAAAGCTTGCCTCGCGAGAAGTGAACTATTATTATAATTAGAAGTATTATAATAAGAACGAATGTATGTGTTTGTTATCACTTCATGCCTGATGGGCTGAACCGATTGAGCTAAAATTTGTTATGTAGCTTTAACGTCGGAGTGACATAATATAGTTAACTTTACAGCCGGGATACTGCTAGGCGAAGTTGGTAAAAAATATGACTGAATTGAGTCTTTAAGACTCTGCTAAGATGTTTTACTGTCTTAAAGGGATTTTTTATTTTATTTCATTTATATCACAAAATAGCTCTCTTCGTGAAAGTGACAGTAACAGCAGTATCAATAACCAAATTTCAAAGCAGTTTTAATGAGAATTTAACAATGAACCGAACATTTAGGTGCAGTGGAGCACCGGCTTAATAAAATTGTTTTAAGGCATCTAAGAAAAGTGAACTATTGTTCTGAAGGTTATGTAATACATAGTATCAGGACGAGTAATTATGCTGTAATTAAAAAGAAATATTAGGGTTATTCACGTTTTTATAGTTGGCACACTTTTAGCGGCTTTTACTTTCGATTAACATGTTACCGCACGAGGTCATTATGGAAATTGTGTTTTTGAGCGTAAAATCATTTTGGATAATTTCTTATGAGGCCTTGCGCTTAATTTTACTTTGAGAAGTTTCTTTTTTTGTATGATCTAGATAACTGACTATAACAGTATATATATTTTTAAAGCCAAAATTATTATATCGAAGAAGAAGAAGAATGATTAGCACAGTAAATTTAAATGGAAGAGTGATTTTAGTACTAATTAAATTAATTATAATTTAATTAAATTTATCTATAATAAATATCGAAGAAATAGTGAATTTATATAGATACTTAATTATACGATAGAAAATATTGAAACTAACATAATATTACGTACTTCAAAGGCTAAAATAATGGCGACTGTATTAGCAATTAAACAATTAACAAGGTCATTCAAAGTTCAAAATAATGTAACTAAAAGTCACTTAATCTTGTGATTTTTTTATATGATTGTGAAAATACAAGACAAATTAGCAGTTTAAACTTCCGCGATTTAAACTCATTCTCTCATATTCTTTTCTTAACAAAGTTTTTGTAAAACTAGCGTTAAATACCTACGCGATAAGCCCCGACTAATATAAATTAATAATACAAAATAAAATGTTTACTATAAGTATAGGTAACTACGGTATAGCGGTATTATAACGTTTCATTCAATATATATTCATTTACTCATTGTAAAGGTACGCCTATAAATAAAGGTCCGAGAAACAAATGTTGGAAGTAAACTAGCCTTATTTATAGAGGGTTAATCAGAGCTTCCACTCGCTCCGTTCAATGGCACTAATCAATTAAGTTGATATAGACACTGCATTTGTAAATTATAACTTGCAAAAGGTATAGAGAGTGCATTTTTTTTGCTTCTCTTTATTTATCAATATTTTTAACCTATATTGGAGGGCTTAAAAAAGTTTTAAATTTGAATATCTACTTGAATATCTTTCAAACGGAACACTATATCGATAAAGTTTTTTAGATACCCATCTCTCATTAATACCTATTCAACGATACCACACATGATGGAATTAGCCCGGAAAAAACATCCCCACTTACGTATATGGGAGGTACCTACCCTAAATTACATAGAACATAGTTCCTCTAGTAATTACGTAGTAATACTGCTGTATGTACATTGAAATAAATAAATAAATTAATTTAAATTTTTGTTACTGTTCTCTTTACCCTTATCATTACCCTCCTCTATGCAAAATTACAGCTTTCTAGGTCTTAAAGTTTCTCTGCAAAGCCGCGGACGGATGGTTTGCAATTGGTTTAAATGTTTTTTTATGTATATTATGTTAGCGGAATACTCTAAAACTCATGAATCCATTACTTTTTACACTTTTTTTATTACAATTTTTGGTAAGTATATATTTTGTCAATAAAATTTTGTCAATAAATCGGTCAATCAATTAAATACGTAGTTATAAAAGCGAGCTTAAAGTCGATTTACATATCTTTACAATTTATTTGTAGAAAATCGATAAAAATCGTTTGAAATTCGTTCGAAGAATCGTTTCCACGCAAGAAATGTGTTATATAAAACATCCAGGCAATTATGATAATAGTTTCCAGTGTAATGTTTTCCTATTTCCTATTTTCCTAGATGTAATAAAGCAGTCTAGGCAATCATTAATATAATAGTGGTTTTAGAACCTGTTCCTTCACTTTAATTAGGATCCAGAACATAACATAATAATTAGTGATGAAAGTAAATAAAAACACGAATATATTATGGGTGTTCTTCCGCTATTTGCCTATTATTTTTTAAATATATTTTTTTATTATTATTATGGTATTCTGGTCCCCTAACCGTTCACTTTAGCGATCAGAGGATCACTCGTCAAAAACTTCCCATCTATTTGTATTATATGTCTATCTATAACTTGAAAAAAAATCCCATCTATCTCACTTATTAATAAACTTGAAAGTTTGTAAAAATGGATGTATGGATGTTTGTTACTTTTTCACGCCTAAACAGGTGGACCGATTGAGCTAAAATTTGGTATAGAGATAGCTTAAACCCTGGAATAACACAGACACAGACTATATAGTACACCGGGTATAACCGCTGGGCGCAGCTAGTTTATATAAGTTTATAAAAAATCTTAATTAGCTTTTTTTTAGTGACAACGCAAGATTACTAGGTACTTGATAAGTTATCTAAGGAAAATTAAATACTTAAGTCACTTAATCTAAATTTTAGCATCAATTTCTCAGAGCCAGATTAAAATCTAGTAAAAGCTGCCATATTGGCCATTACTCGTACTATCAACGGATTATACACAACAAAGATACCTACTATCTTGTTCCGGCACAGTTGCCGCTATAATCCAGCTAATTAATTGTATCGCGGATGAAATCTATTTATATCATCTATGTATGGACATACATTTCATCCGCGACCAAGGGCAAGATTCAATTCATGGGCAAGATGTTCACATCTAAATAAAAAATAAAATTCAATTTATTGTAAATTTCAATTTATGGAAATGTTTTTTTTATACAACGAAATAAGAAGACGAGCAATTCGCTCTCCTGGTAAGAGATAACGCGGCCCATAATTAATACAGTGTACCCAGTGCACTGCGCCAACGCTTCTTACTTGAGAGTCATAAGATGTTAAGACTCTTCAGCCCAGTAATTTCACTAGCTACAGTGCCTTTCTATCAAAGCACAGTAATGTTTGCACATCACTGCTCAGGCGGTAGAATAACTGGCACTGTTGGGGTACACACCTAGTCGACCTCCTGCAAAGAAATTCTACCCCCGGTCTATGTACCTAGATATTATTAAAAAATATTGGACATGTATTTTTATTTGTAATTTTAATAAAAAACGTGTGCTTTACAAAGCACTAAAGTTACATGGAAAGGGTCGTGACGTCTCTAGTGGGTACTATTTTTTCGTCTTTTTCGTATATTTTTGTGTTCCGACAGTGTTATCTATCTATCAGTATAGTTGTTATCTATCTATAGTTTAAGACAGCACTGCAAGAGACAGGGGAGAATCGCAAAATCAAAGGGAGGCCTATGCCCAGCAGTGGGCAATTGAAGGCTGATAATGATGATGATGATCTATAGTTTAAACATTTGGTTTTTTTTTTGTAATTTTTATTTATTCAAAATAACAACAAGTACACACCTTTGGTTGTGCTGTTCTCCCTTTTTCCTGGGACCTTGTCCTGCAGGCTTCGAATGCAGACTATATAAATCTCGTGATCTCGATATTTATTTTTAATAAACACAAAATTACATAAATATTAATCTTAATTGTTTTTTACGTTCTTTGACCACGTCTAAACATGATGGGAAAGTATACCAATTCATAGTTTATGATACTATAACATAAGTGTATGTCTAGAAAATAGAGAAAATGCTATTATTACCTAATAAATAATAAGTTATAGTCTATATAAAACATACCTACGTACATACATATTTTATGAGTATACGCAACAGTCTATATTCAATTTAATTCTAATAATTGTTGGTAATTACTAAATCATGGGTTTGACATTGATGAATAAACTTGTAGGTCTAGTCTAGATTGTTCCTCGAGAATAATAGTTAATTAATATTATTTTAGGGTTTCACAGACTGTAAACTTAATAACAATATTCAAGTAATTAAGTACCAGATCCGCACCACTCTCGACTCTACCGTCTACGATGCTCTCCGGGTGGCCGGAGATAGGACAAGATGGCGTAACATCGTAAAAAGGAAGGTCATGGATGGAGGAGGTCACGACCCTCAGACATGAGGACCACGACTGATGGAGGGGGGAGGAAGTACCAGCGTACCTTTATGTATACAGCTATAAGTTTATGTATAGAACTGAATAGAATAATATTCTTTATTGTGGCCAATATAATAAAAATATACATAAATATTAGGTATATTATAGCTTAAAATGAATTAACCTATTGGCACGATAGGTGGCCTTATCACTTAAAACGATCTCTTTAAAGCAATCCTCTTTTGAACGAAAAAATAATATTGTCTAATTGTAATAGCTATTGATTTGTTTAATTGAAATTTTACATGGTTAAATAAATTGATCTTCGTAATTTTTAGTCGTTTCCTCGCCCCCTACTCAGTGTTTTTCAAGGAAATATGTATACTTAATAATATTAAAATATGGCCTAGAAGATTTTCATTTCAATTTCGAAATTGAGTAGAGTAAATACACCACTCAAATACAGGGATGAGTGTTAGAAGCTATAATACTTTTCTAACAATAGTAAAACTAGCGGCACGGCGTCACTGAACGGATTTAGGAGAAAAATGGCACAGAGATAAGTACATTATATTGTAACGTAGAATTCTGTTGAGAAAGGATTTTTTTAATGCAAAGAAGTATGAAAACGAGTCTGACGCTGAGATAACACTGCCCAAAATCAGTATAATGCCACCTAGGATTTCACAATGATGTGAAATTTTAGGTGCACTGCACGAACGCTTCTTACTCAAGAGTCATAAGATGTTAAGACTCTTTAGCCTAGTAATTAAGTTAGTGGATTTTTCAATGCGGGTAAAGACACAATCATAAACTAGTCTAGGTACAAAGCGATCGTGTAGGTCAAAGGTTAACGACCTGTCTCATGCAGCCTATCTAAGGGATGTGTCTCAATGTAGTCTGACAGTGATTTATTAACCAAACTCCAAATACCTTGTCATAATGAAAACTTTCAAGTATTAGTTACCTATATTAGTAAAAGGAAGAGAACAATATGTATTGTGGCAGAGTCTTTGAGTGGTTATTGGGAATATTAATTTGATTATATCACTTAGGAAACTACTTGTATACCACAAACTGTGTCATAAATGTTGATATCACACATCAAATATCAAATGTAGCTAGATTCGATAAAAACTAGGTGTCCCACCTGAGTAAGTGAAAAAATGGAGGTAAAAAGTAGTCTATGCGTTTCTCCAGAATAGCTATCTTCATACCGAGTTGTATTGTTATCAGTTTAGTGGTTTTAACGTGGAATAGTAACAAACACATTCACATAATTACATACAAACTGTTACCTTTATAATATTAGCAGAAAAGTTCTACCTATATAAAGAGTTTATGCCCAAAACTAGCGTCGTTTATATGACCACTGTTCATATGAGACATTAAACTTGACACTAAAAAAAATATTATTTATTGCAACAATCAGGAAAACATATTTTTGTACTAGCATAACCCTATCAGGAAGACGTAGGTAAACTTTAGAAGGTACTAAGTACTAACCTTATCAGGAAAATGTCGTATAGTTTTGTACTAGCCTAATGACTAAGACGTATGCTTTGTACTAGTCCTATCATGACCACTTAAACATTTGTACTAGCCCCTATCATGAAAACGCACCTTTGCATTTACTTCATCACTGTTTATTTGAATTAGATGTATATTTTTATTTGCCTCTATTACTAAATTCTATGAAATGAGTTGTTACAAAACCTAAGGCCTAATGTATGGATGGGGCAATTTGCAGTGTCATTGGGTGTGAAATTTTCGATTGATGAATGAACTTTGAAATTAATTTACGGAGAAAATGTATGCGAAACACTATCATTACGTGACCTACATGTCTGAGATTTAATATAATTTAGTATGAAATAATTGCGACCGGTCATTGCCTTGAAGTAAAGTAAGGTGATCCCGTTTTTGTGCAGCCAAGTTAGTCCCAGGTTCGATTCCCCACCCATGTTACTCATTTCTATACATAAATTAATACCTTGAGATTAGATTATTCTCGAAAAATATATCTCTACAATATTTTAAATGGGATTCGTTTTTATACTGGTGGTAGGCTTCGGTCTTGGCTAGTTAGCACGCACTGGACGAAACGCCAAGAGGCGTGATATTCAGCGAAGCCAAAGAGGGATTTATTCCGCCGTGTAGATTTAGTTTGTTAACATCTTTGGCTAACTCATCGCTTAATATCAGGCGAATCGTGGTTAGCTTACCTTTACTACTTATAATGATAAATAAAGTTTATGTATTGCTGCCTGCAACAAAATCCTTAAAATTATATAAATGACATGAAGATTTTTTTACGTAGAATCTAAATCTACTTTCTATTTTAGTTTTTGTTGAAGTTTTGAGTAAGTAGTGAAATTACTGGGCTGAAGAGTCTTAACATCTTATGAGTCTCAAGTAAGAAGCGTTGGCGCAGTGCACTAGGTAGCACTGTACTAATTATGGGCAGCGTCATCTCTTATCATCAGGAGAGCGCCTTGCTTGTCTTCTTACGTAGTTTTATAAAAAAAAGTAGTTTAAACAGGCGACACTAGTTTTTAAAACCTAATTTTAAAAACTAGCCTACCAGTAACGGCCGATCTAATCTTAGATCTGGTAGAAATTTGGTCATTTTGCACAGAAAGATGTGCATATTGCATTAAATGAAAGTGGTACTATAATATTTATTACCTTGTTATGGTACTAAACATAAACTTGCCCATAAAATGATCCAAGTGGTTTAAAGTGAAGTACCTACTTTTACAAAGTATGATATCTTAAATGAAAATAACACGAGATGATTGGATTTTTCAAGGCTATTTCAACGATTTTTAATATCTTTTTATCTTATGAATATAATTGGAACTAGAGCAAGCTATTATCTCGCTAATTGATATGATACGGTCAAGTATTAATTACATTATAAGAAGTAGAAATTAATTAAAACTTCCAATTTATATCCATTCTTATCACAACGCCTATTTATCAAGACTAATTTTTGATCAATTCAAAAAGCGACGACATTATTTTTATTCAAACTTAACACTATCATTGCAAATATTATTATGTCGTGGCCCAATTAGTGGAAATACTCATATCATAAAATGTTTGAAAATTTTAATAAATGATCGCATTCCATGTTTTTGGCCACAAGCAAAAACAAAATTAACATAAACAACATTTGACTTGATCACTTAATCGATAAAGATCAATAAATGATCGCATTCCATGTTGTTAGCCACAAACAAAAACAAAATTAACATAAACAAAATTTGACGTGATCACTAAATCGTCTAACCGTCAATTTTCTTCCATGATTAGCCTAATCATACATCCTGATTCATTTCACCGGGGGTAGACTTCCTTTGCAGGAGGTTGTATAGGTGGGTACCACAACAGTGCCAGTTATTCTACCGCCTGAGCAATAATGTGTCGACATTACTGTGCTTCGGTAGGAGGGCACTGTAGCTAGTGAAATTACTGGGCTAAAGAGTCTTAACATCTTATGACTCTTGAGTTGCGTTGGTGCAGTGCACCTAAAATTGCACATCATTGTGAAATTCTAGGTAGTACTGTACTGATGATGGGCAGCGTTATCTCTCAACATCAGGAGAGCATCTTGCTCGTCTTCTACTTCATCACATAAAAAAAATGAATAAGAAAAATTAAATTACGAGTACTATATATACAAGAAATTCGTACATCATAACCTTTTTTCTTCACAGTCGGGTAACCAAGTTCAATCACCCAAATCAAAAGAGAGTGAATCGCTCTTGACCTTGAAAATTGACACAGTGTTCCGAATACGAGTAGATGAAGTCGCGTGAACGTCGGTATAATTGTCCATTGTAACGATTAGGAAGTTTACTTTTACTAGCCGCGTTCCAGTGTGCACGCGATCACTTTCAACGGCCACTTTCAGCCGAGTCGCCACTCAGATGTGTATCAAAATACTTACCGAGACTTTTACTTTTTAGCAACATGAAAACTATCGCGACCCCATCTCACCCTGTTCGGCGGAGGACCGCTCATGGGGGGTTTTAGTGGGTGCAATTCCTACACTCGGAAAGGGCCGTCACCCCCGTTTTGAAATGGTAGTAAGAAGACATTTTCCCTCCTTAAAAAAAGTTTAAATCTCTGGAGAGAATATCAAGATGGCGGGACCAGGGGTTTTGCTGTGCCGCAGCTTTTCTGTTGAGGTACCTAAAATTTGATCGCAGGTACCAAATAGTACAAAATAGGTACTAAATATTGGTATATATTTCATGCAAATCCCAGACTTGGTCCCGCCAGCTTGACGCTCACAATATCTGAGCAGCTCTTTTGATCTCATACTTGGAGGAAACGAAGACAAAATTTTATTCAAATTGAAAAAGTCACGACATCTATCTTAATACATATTTGTGGAGTCACCAGCTAATTACAAACAGTTACTTCTATTTAACTCGTACACTTGTTTGAGCGCGTACCTTTACGTATTTGTATTCGTTAGTATGTGTACGTGTGGATCATACCAATCATCCGATCTTATCTCATTAAATACTGGCTGCGGCCAGCGGTTTTATCCGCTATACTGTAATAGCCTATGTGTCATTCCAAGATCTAAGCTATCTCTATACCAAATTTCAGCTAACTCGATCCACCCGTTTAGACGTGAAGAAGTAACAAACATACACACTCACAAACTTTTACTTTTATATTAGTGGGATAACTGTGATGTGATATCTACAGAACTAATGTATAGAGGAGAAAAGGCGCCACATATCAACTGTGTCACGGTCCAATGCGGTACATGTACTGCATTGTACTAATCAAAAATTGTTTACCCGCTCTTCAGCCAGGGCTAGAGACCAAACATCTATGGCAACTTATCTCACCTAAAGACGACTGTGGGTCCCGGGTGTTTCCTATAAGATATGTAGGAGGCAGTCGTCAGGTCATGTTGCAGGCCTTGTAGGAATCTCGGCGACCTGAAACTGCAACATAAAGGTGGGCTACACGACCTATGATTTGTGATTTGACTCTGACAGCGTAAGTAGGGTAACCTGTTCTATTGGAGTATTAACCCCAATTATTTATTATTTATTTAATGGGTTCTAATATTTCAATGACGATCACTGTGATCGTGCACAGTGTTGCACAGGACTTCATATACCCACATATAGAATGTCTAATACTGCAACTTTATTAAAAAAATGTGTTATGTGTGTGTTAATGTGTTAGTATTAAGTAAAACTGTAATTTTCTTTGGTTGCAATAAAGAGTTTTCTAAGATGATCGTCGTACTCTGGTACGTCTTTAAAAGTTTCTGTTGTTCATATAAATGTTTGTAGCATACATAGTTCATTTGATAAATACAACGTCACTTTCTTCACACATACAACTTTTCTCGCGAATTATAAACCAATTATATATCGTTAGATACATGTTCGGTGAAGCAATAAGGATGTCTGATGGAATAGTTCCACTGAAGACCCTTTTCACTTGACGGTTATTTCTAGCTGTTTTTCACCACATTAATATCACTAGCTTGTGCACGCGGCTGTAGTCGCTTGGTAAAATACTTTCTTGGCAGAGTTCAACATAAAACCTATTCCAAATTTCAAGCGAAACCGTTCAGCGGTTTGAGTTGAGCATTGATAGATAAGTCAGTCAATCAGTCACTCCTTTCTTTTATATATTAAGAAGATATAATTAACAAGCGCCATGTTGTGTAATTTTGCCTGAGCATGCAATTAACAATTTGGAGCAAAAGGAGAATAAGAATAATTAATCATGTTATGTGTAAAATGCCCATAATTTTAGTTTCCCGAGCGGTACAACTTGGGAAGCTTCAAGGCACGAGTGAACCTTTCTAGGCATCGAACGTGATTCATCGGCGATGCATCTGCACTTTCCATCAGATGGGAAGTAGCCGGAAGGCTTCTTAAGTATAAAAAAAAAAACTATTAAAAAATACATATTAAAATCATGGTTATGTAAGATTTTATTCTCCAATTTTTCACACGTGTTCCGCACTCCTTCCCAGCTGAGTCAATATTTATAGAGAATTTATTTGTTAAAATTTAAATTCTTTATTAGAAAACAGTTGAAATACAATATGAGTGTAAATCCAAAAAAAAAAAACCAAGCAGATAAATCACGGCATTGTGCGATAACGGTATTAAAAAAAGATACATTAACAATCAAGAACTACTTTCGAATTTAAGTAGGTCATTAATATTAGCAATAAATAAAAATATTTACAACAACAGTTATTTTTTCAGTAGTGTTTGTCGGAACAAAATCACTACCTTTTATTGAGTTGTTGGACTCACGCAACAGTTTTATTTCATCGTAACCGCAACGGAATTTTTCACTAACAAATGAAAAGTAAAAGTGTAAACAGAATGCTGGTCGCATCTAATTTTGCGTCCCACTTTATATTAATGATCATTTTGTTCCACTTACACATTTTTATTCGGAATACATTGGGAAAACTTTCCGTGATTGAGTGCTCTTGCAAAATCGAATGAAATCTTTGATTTTCCTTAAATCTACGTGAAGAAAATGATTAATTTATTGCCGTTATTACTTAATGCTTCGTGCTGAATAAAATAAATCTAAACACTCACAAATCGTTGTAATGACAAATTCAAAAGCATTTAATTCAATAATTTTTAAATATATCGGGTAAGTGTATTAGTGATTCCTTATTGGCATTAACTTTACATTTATTATATATCAAGCTTGAAATTAAATATATATGCATGAGAGACTCCGACGCCGGGTAATATAATTATTACAAGCTTTTATTTTCTTTCACCTATCTGTTGTCTGTCTGTCTGTAATCAAATCTTGCAAGTTAAATTTGATCCACTTCCCGGTTTTCGATTGAGCTGAAATTTAGCGTGCATGTATAAATCGGATATCAATGCAATATTATTATGACATAGAGCTAATCTGATGATGCAGCTGGAAGGTGGCTATAGGAACTCCGTAATTAAACGACGTTACCTCATCAAGTTTGGGTTCATTTGATTCGTCTTAACGAGTACTTTATGGTGCTAGAAGGTAATAAGAATAAAAGCTTGTTTTTAAAAAGTTTTTATAAAATTTCAATTGTAATTACAAGCCTGTAGGAGACAATTTCGGGGCTCCATGCACCTGTCATGTTAGACTGCAATTGTTAATCTTTTCGCATGTGAGTCAAGGTCATATAATTCAAGTTATAAATCAACGAAATAAAAATAAACAATTACAAATACTCGTAAAACAATCTACTCTTCGTAAAAAATATTTCACTAGTAAGTGCTGTCATTAAATATATATTAAGTGTATTTATGACGAATATTTTATGAACGCGTCAGCCAATAATATATTTAAGGATTTTTTCGTGATCCATGATTCGTTTTTTTTTGTGAATTGACTTAGCCAATTTACTGGTTCATAGGTTTAATAATGATTGAGCTGGTATTAGAGACAGAAAAAAGCTGAAGTGGAGTCCGTAAATACCACGCAAAAAATAAGTTTGAATACGAAATAGCTCTAGAGTTCTATCCAAATTTTCTCAGCTTTTCTCTTTTTAAAACCTTCTGGCTGCCTAAACTTTTACTGAGTAGATTCGTTTGTTTAGGCTCATAACGAAAATGCAAATTGTTATTTCGGATCAAAGCAGACGTGTGTGGAAAGGCTTATCTGTTTACTTTCAATATTTCCCTATTTGTTATGTTTATGCTTGAGTTTGCTTTTAGTTTATAGTTTATGAAACACCCACGTATCTACTCTATCTACGTGAGCTAGAATTAAAACACAATTTGTGAAATTTGAAAAAAAAAAACTGTTTTAAAAACAAGATTTTATTATTAGCCACATTAGCTTGCGCCAAAGTACTCGTTAAGACGAATCAAATGAGCTCAAACTCGATGGGGTTACGTCGTTTAATTACGGAGTTCGTATGGCCATCTTCTAACCTTATCATCAGATTAGCTCAATATTCGATAAAGATAAAGTAAATAAAAGCTTGTAATAAATAGTGAAGATACGGTATATGCGTTATTTTAATCTAATACGATATTAGTTAATAACAAATACAACACGACTATATTAATTAAAATAATACAGAAAGAAGAAGTAGTATTAAAATATTTTTTTTTTTTAAAGACTATCGCAACCACAGTTTTGGACAAAAACGAAGTCTTTTGTCATGTTCATACTTTTAGTAACCGACGGTGAATTTTTAATAATGAGCCTTCTTCCTATCCTCCCTAATAAGCAACGCTGTTTGTTCCTTTAAAACAGTGGATTTCAACGTACTTAGCTCGCAGTAGGAATTCACTCTGTACTTTAACATTTGACAACACCGATATATCTGTGGGAACTGGGCCATGCCGATGTATGTACCGTTAGCAAAACAAGTAGGTAATAAAATGATAATAATTTTTACAACGAAAAACCTAGGTCAAATTTACATCTGTTGAAAATAATGACGAAATAAGTCCCGATAATATAATTAACATTATAGTTATGCAAATTTGGTTTGGAGCACTTGGGTTTTCAATAAGGTTTAAAAAGTCGATCGCGTCTCTTTCAAGTTACTTACTGCTGTATCTATTATTGTTGATTAAAAAAAGTAGTTAAAATTTTAACGATTCGCATTAAATGGAAATAAAAAAGTACATAATATATCCAAACAAACCATTGTCTATTTGAAGACAATGTCTTCAAATAGTTTAAACATTGAAGTTACCCTACTATTATTAATGCAAAAATATGTTAACACTTCATGCCTTAATGGCTAAGCCGATTGAGCTAAATCTTGCTACTTTTCAGCACATAAAATCGCTTGGCGCGTCGAGTCTATAAACACAATAAATACGGCCAACTTGAGTTCAACGTCCAAATGAAACTACCCGCTAATAAAATTCTATACGTATTTATCGCTGTTTTATATGTAGGCGCCATTACACTCGTAAATGGATTATTAAAACTTTCAAGTGGCCATTAACAAGGTTAATTGATGAAGTTGCGAAAAGAGTCCAAGCTATGAAATGTTAACTAGCTGAATAGTTGTAAAGGTAACGAACATATTATAGCTCAACAATTTATTGCTACTGTTGTAAATTTTCCTTGATTTTACGAGTAGAAGATATAAAAAAGAAGGAGAAATTTTATTTGCCTTTATTCTTCCGTCTTTGTTAAAGCAAGCGAGTGTTTGTAGGAGTACATTTTTACACCGATTAGTTTCATAATATATTTTTTTTAAATTAAATTTGGCTTATTTTTTTAAAACCAATTTTAATAATAATATTTTTATTTTTTGTTGTAAAATGTTATTTTTGAGTAGGTATAAAGTTGAATTATGAAGTAAAGTTAGACCGTTTTTGCGTGTCGTACACTAGTGAGAGCCTATGGCCTTCGTTACAAGAGGACGCAGTCTGAAATAACTATAATATTATATACGTTCAATCCTTGCGTGTCCTTTGCAATAGTAATAGCTTAAGGCAGTATCTATCTTTATAATACTTTATATAGATTGGTACGTTTCCTAGCAGTTTCGGATACAGGATATTTGTTTGGCAGGGGATTGACTTACCTCATGGAGAATGCGAGCGCTTAACTTTGTCGTTCCCTCGGAACAGCGGCTGGAAGGATTTCGGGGTTTTAATGGGTATATCCGCTGGTTTCTCCAGTGGGGAGTACCACATAACCACCCTACGTCTAGCGTTACAATTGGTCCGGAGTCCGGGTGGTATGCGTAATGCATTTCCCCGGGAAAAAACGGGCTTCACTTAGATGACAGGTGCGGTCTAGCTTAGTAGAATTTGGATTTTGAATCTTCATGTAAGCTGCTTGCTGAAAGATTCTTATACGATTTTGGGGAGGAGACTTAAGCTAATTGAAGGTAATAAACATGAAGTTTATAGATCTTTAATATACAAATCATCATCAATTTTTATCTTTAAGTGACTCGTATTCTGGAAGAAATATGCGTTTGACCCTACGAATAAGGCCTTATTCGTAGGTTTGACCACCCCACCATTGGCCTAGAAATATAAGGCATAATAGTAGTAATAATATGGTGTTTACTTCGTAAAAAGCATTATGTTAATGAATGCATTATAACACTTTCCTATCGATCCGAGGTCAATCACCGAACCGGTTGCAACACTCACATTATATATAGGCAAATATTTGATGACTAATATAACAAGTTGGGTGTATAATATATGAATTAAGTTGATAATACATATTTTATGCACACGCAGTTTCAAAACTTTAAAGTTTATCGATACTTAAAATTTAATTATAATAAACCTAAATTGAGATCTCGTGGCAGACCTCCAGCCCGATGGTCAGACGATATTGTCAAGTATGTCGGAAGGAACTGGATGATACTCGCACAGGATCGGAAGGTGTGGCGTGACCATGAGAAGGCCTATACCCTGCAATGGGTGGATACAGGCTGAATAGATAGATAGATAGAAACCTAAATTATCAATACGAATTCTTAGGATCATTTTTTGAAAAAATTGTACAAAAGAAAAGTTTACTAATTATATTACTGCTTTGGAGGGAGTATTTAAAATGATATGGGTCCCAAGCAGCATTCAAATGTTCTTATAATACTCCAGCGTATTTTGAGCTCAAAGTTATATGTAACGTATAAGAAGAGTGTATATAATATTATTTTGGCAGTATAAAAGTGTATAAATCGCTCTTATCAGTGGTATATAGAATATTATGGAGTAAAAATCTCTACACTTACACTCGCTTGGTAGGTCTTAGTCCAATAAATACATATTGATCACCATACAACGCGAAAGTACAGCTAGTATTATTGGCACCTTAACTGGCGATCTCTTAGTAATTTTTTAAATCTTTAAATTTCTTCACCGTCAATTTTTACCTCTAGTCTTAATCTGGTTTTGTATTTAACTATTTGTTGTAACGGTATGCAATAAAGTGTTATTCTATTCTTTGTTAATATGAAATTTCAAATTTAAATAGATTATATAAAATGAATAAATTAATATATCTCTACCCATCCTCGATTCTCGATCGATCCTTTAATAGAAAGTTCTGTACATTGAATTTCAGTCGCCCTGAGGCATAGTTTGTCCAGTTTCATATTAATATTCCGCCATGTTTCGCTCCCGTTGTAAGGGCTAATTGACCAGGGTTAATTGGGCAGTAATTTACTATCTACTACCCATGTTATTGAATAAAGTTGTGCCAGTTATATATTATCATACCCTAGTTCAGAATTTTCCGAACAGTTTGAGTAGCCCACTCAAACTTTAAAGCTATGATTTAAAAGATAACATTAAACTCTCTTTTGTATCACCACCATTTTGTACAAGAACTTAGACCAAACAAAAACCAAACCTCTTATAAATTATAGCAAATTTATTTAATAAGAAAGAAAAACCTAAACCGAAATAATGCACTCAAGTCTCGATTCTTTTTTAGTGCATATTTGAAGTTAGTATATTTTTTACAAAGGACCTATATATGTAATATTATGTATACCACATTAATTCTTAAAAATTTTAAATTATGTGCATTTTATTACGTAGGTAGGTAAGTACTACCTACTTCCATCCAAACCAAAACCAATTCTCTAATTCAACTGCCGGTTCCATTACGGAGACATTAAAAAAGAAAAATCTAACCGCAACACGGACTGGCTTTTAAGCCACAGCGGTTTCTCTTCACATTTTTAAAACTTTTGTGGTACAAAGAATAATTAATTTAACTTTTAAGTCTAAGAAGTCTCGGAAACTTCGTAGGTATCTGTTTTTTTAATTATAATTATCAAATGAAATAAAGAAATACATTTATATGACGGTTTATGAACATACATAGTAAAAAAAACAACATCATCGCTTTAAAAAAAAATGCACATTTTAACATCCACTAAACCGCCGAATGGGAACTGCATCAGCGTTATAGCACATTATTCATTTTGAATTAAATACAACTAAAATTCTTGTGACTGACCTAATCCACTGAGCGGATCGGGTTGAAATTTGGTACACAGATAGGTTTTGTGACATGGACATCCTCTAAGAAAGGAATTCACAACGGAAATAAAACCTGCCGTAAGCAAGTTAAAAAAAAAACAAACATTGAAATTAGTTAACCGTAACAATCCTTGCCAGAATAACGAAAAAATAAAATAACTTATATTATCATTATTATCATTATCCTTCCCAATGTAAAATTTCATAACACATGCATATTATTACAAAAATAATTAAAACAATAATTTCGTTTAATAACCTTGCCAAAATCATTAATATTTTAAACCATGTTTCCTTTGGACGACGAAAGTGGGTCATACATTTGTTCATAATTTTCATTTATACCTATACAAATGTGGAACCAATTGAATTGCTGAGAGCAACCGTAGATGGTAATGGAGCATGCAGTCGTTAAACACATGATGACAATATACGTCGTTAATATACTTGAGTTTGATGGGTTCATTTCTAAAATGCACACTAAAATAACTTATCTATGTAATTTATCGCTAACTGCATCTACACTTTCCATTAAGTGGTATGTGGTCAAGCGCAAGCCTTCTTTAGAAAATAATGTAAAAAATATAAAAATAATAATTATTAATAAAAAAAAATATTTGTTTTGGAAGAGTGCATCTAGACGGAGCAGAATTCTTATTGTAATAAACTTTATTGAAAAATTATGAAAAATTTACTAAAATGTATGGAATAATTAAGCGTATATTAAAATAGATTAAGTAAATATGAAAATTTTAAAAAGCGTTACTTTTCTTGTAAAAGTAACGAATTACATTACTTTTTGAACTTGAAAATGTTACTTTTGAAGATAGGGCACTGGCAACTCTGACTTGTATAAACTAACAATAACTAACAATAAATTTTCTCTCTATTTCAGCCATTATCGCGTGCGCCTACGCAGTCGACGTTAAGAAATCCGAAACAGCCCACGCCGCTGAGAAACGACAGACTCAAGAAGGAACACCGACCCATCTTCTATATCGACCAGTTAATAAACAAGTGAGTTACAATACCAACTAACAACATTCAGTAGCGATATTCACTTATCCGCCAGGGACCCGAATCGAAGACCGAATTTCATACATTTTTGGCAATTCGGTCTTCGGTTTGGTTCCCTAACGGATAAGTGAATAGCCCTGCAGAGAGCCGAACGCGCCGAAGGAATCGAATTTAGAATTCTTCATATGAAATGTCATAAAACCTCGCACACTTGCCGGAGTCGAATCGTACGAATCGGAAGAAGATTTCCTATACAAAATTTTTTTCGGCGCGGTCGATGCGGATAGATGTACGAGCACTATTAAGGGTATGCTCAAATCAAATAACACCTTTATTTGCCAGAATGCCGTATTTGCAAAAGGTGCACTGCTTAAACCTAAGTCAGTGCATTCAGCCTACAAGAAGACGTGCAAATATAAAATTAATAGCAAATAACACTCTCATGTTATATATTATGCCCCATAAATAACGTAAAAAACCTACTGGGTAGGTACTTTTGGTCAAAGTTGTCTATATAATACGCATGCTAAACCTCGTATTTTAGGTAATAGCGATTGATTATAATATTATTATGTGCCATACAATACCTACCTAATTTTTTAAGTAAAATTTATACTCATCAACGGTCACATTTTATGAGCCATGTAAATTCATACTACGAGTATTTTATATGCCTGATAAGTGCTATAAACTTTTGAAACACTGTGGTGTCAATGATGTGCTTTCGTTGATTGATATTTTGTACTTAGTTCGAATATAGATCTCTGGGCTTAACCTTGGATACAGGGGGCATATTTCAGGTATTCTATTAGGTATGTTGTTTTTTGAAACGCAAGGATGTTATCATGTTAAATATTCATTTCTTAAACAACAAACACAGCATAACTTACGTCTAATATTGTCGAGAATATCTCGACCACGGTTGAGTGAGCGTCGGGTTCTGCAGGCGTGAACTCCTGATTAAGGTCATCGTAATTATCCAAAACCGTGGTTGAGATATTCTCGACAATATTAGACGTGAGTTGTGCCGTTTTTGTTGTTTTAGTTATGGTAACACTTGCGAGAGTTTTAAAAATATTCATTTGTTTAATTAAATGAACATTCCTAGATTTGGCCTAGCTCTTGCAGTTTTCTTTGAAAAAAGATATCTTTTTCTAGGATAATAATATAAACGACGATAAAACTGGCTTCAAGATATAGAACTTTTCATTAGATATACGACGCGACGTCAAAGAATAGACAATTTATAGTAGTACCTACAGTTCACTCAACTCAATCCTCTTATCCCAAGGGAATTTTGCCAACATTTTCCCTTTTTCAACAATGTCAGTTGAAGTAATTATCCATACCAATATTATAAATGCGAACGTATGTCTATCTGTTACCTCTTCACGCCTTAATCGCTAAACCAACATAGAAGTGTAAAGCTAAATATAGTTCAAGTTTTAGTAATTGAAACACTACAAACATACAGAAAACTTAAAACTATATAACACAAAATCACGACATAATGTAGGTGTAACAATTGGCAGTCTTATCGCTAAAAGCGATTTCTTCCAGACAACCTTACAGGGAGAGAAATAATGATATTTAGATCTAGATAAGAACTAAAAACATTTTAAAGAAAAAAAAACACTGGGTGGCACTGAGTCTGATATAAGCAATTAAGATTCTCACCATCATTCAGTTGAATTGTTAGTTTTATCACTTATTGTCATAAACACAAAATTAAAACAAGTGAAATTAAAAAAATACTTTTTAAAAATAAGCTTTTAATAATTATTATTGGTAATAAGGTACTCGTCAGGTCGAATCAAATGAGTCCAAGCTCGATGGGGTGCCATCGTTTAATTACGTAGTTCTTATGGCCACCTTCCAGCTCCATAATCAGATCAGCTCGATGTCATAATAATATGCATGCAAAATTTAAGCTCAATCGGAAACCGGGAAGTGGATCAAATTAAGATTTGATTACAGACAGGCAGACAGACAACAGACAGGTGAAAGTAAATAAAACATGCAAAAAAAACTGATTTTCAATTCTCTTATTTATTGATGCTTTAAGACTCAAAATTGCTCATTTCGTTTCGGGTCATTGGCTCAAATTATTTTCAAAAACTGGTCGGAATGTATCCTTAAACCAACCTGTTTAAAAACGTTGCATTCTTAATCTTTACTTTCATTTAATGATCGCGTTTCGATTGAAATCTTCTTATAAACATAATTTCGTCAACGGTAAATGTAGATCAGATCCTTTTCAATCCAAGGCGAGCCACGTTTCCTTTCCAAAATGTATCGCTGGTCAATTTATTTAAGAACTAGCTTTTATTAAGATAGCTAGCTTTTTTTTTGTTTTTAAGTATGTATTTACAAAAGAAAAGTATATAAAAGTATTATATCCGTTACCCTAACCACCATAATAAAACCTGGCCGCAAACACTAGTATATGCTATAGTATATATGCTTTAATGTGTATAGGTAAATGTAGATTTATAAATCTATTTTACACTCATCCTTAAAATGGTGTTCTATTTAGTACATTTTTTGCGCGTAATGCGGAATATTGCCAAATATTAAATTTTAAAGTTTAGTGTAATGAAACTAGCTGCGCCCAGCGGTTTTACCCGTTGTAATATTGCATATGAGTTATTCCAGGGTCTATGCTATCTCTTTACTAAATTTCAGCTCAATCGGTCCACTAGTTTAGGCGTGAAAAAGTAACAAACATACCCTCACACACTCACAAATTATCGCATTTATAATAATATTAGTATGACAGTGTGAAGAATTAACAAAAAAAGGAAATTTTGATTAACCAATAAATTCATGAGGCATCTGATTATTCTTTTATTCCTTGTTTCGGATGTAAAAAAATCGTATAATTTAAAAAAAATTAACACATAGAGCACCTCTTTTTTATGCTATTTCAAAATGATAACCACTTTACTGTTTCCTAAACATGATTAGTCTTTAAAGTACTCGTAACAAAGTACTAGGAAATTCGTGACAAAATGTAGACCGCGGTGAAAGGGCTCCAACAGAAAATATCGCTTGTAGAAACAGCAAAAGATCAATGTGTATTGGCTTGTGATCAATTATATGGATAAGAAAAGTTTATGACTGGTGTAAATCGAGACAATAAATTTATGGTAATTGTTTTACTGATCTAAATTTAGTTACCTAATAGTAGATTTTAAACTTAAATTTAAAAAAAAATATTTAAAAACAATATTTTATTATCATTACCATCTAGCACCAAGGTACTCGACAAAACGAATCCAATGATGTGGTTGCGTAGTTTAATTACGGAGTTCCCATGGCCGCCTTCCAGCTCCATCATCAGATCAGCTCGATGATCGATGTCATAATAATATTGCATTGTCATCCGATTTATACATGCAGGCATGTAAAATTTAGCTCCATCAGATACCGGGAAATGGGTCAAATTTAACTTGCAAAATTTGAATACAAACAGACAGACAACAGACAGATAGAAGAAAGTAGGTAATTAAAAGCTTGTAAAATAGGTGTGATCCAGTAAGATGTTCAGTAAATATGGTGAGGGATTGATACCACCTGTTAAGCTACGTTTTCTTGTACTATATTTAGCAACAACGTCGTTATATAATATAATATTATGTAGTTGTTCCAGAATTTCTTGTAACTCAAACTTAAAATGCATTTATTGACACAGACTACAATGGACAATTTTTGCAATACCATTCTTAAAAAAAGTCTCTCAAAAGTAGTCTAATAATAAGTTCGATTCAACCAATTATTGAAAGCACTTTTTCAATTTGCGACCAGAAAAAAGTCTGGCACCATAACCGTTATGTCACGTGCCAAAGCAAAAAAGAAAATTAATGTTTCGTAATTTCCGTTTGGAAGTAGGCTACCTGTTGGAAGGTTGGTAGGCAGACCCAACTTTGTGCGTAAAACTAGTATCGCAACACGGTGTCGTCGCGAAAAAAAAAAATGTTTTATCCCGCAGGATAAAAAACGTCTTTTTTGTTCACTTTGTGTGGCATTGCGTTTTTTTTTTTCACTTTGTTTGTACTGCAGCATTTGTGAAATTTCTGGGCTGAAGAGTCTTTTTTTTATGTTAGAGACAGACAAACAAGCAAACGGCCCGCCTGATGGAGAGCGGTTACCGTCGCCTATGGACGTCTGCAACACCAGTGGCATTAGAGACGCGTTGTCGGTCCATTAACACCTTCTTTATTCTCCTCTTAACATCTTATGACTCTCAAGTAAGAAGCGTTGGGGCAGTGCACTGGGTAGCACTGTGCTAATTATGGGCAGCGTTATCTCTTACCATAAGGAGATTGTCTTGGTCGTCTTCTTACGTTATATAAAAAAAATCAGGTTTAACCTATGATGTCCAAAAATATGCAAAAAAACTATCCTATGAGTTTCCTATTCTATTCTAGATGTAAGTAGGTATTGTGGTAGATTGAATATATTGATCCGCAATATTCAAGAAACTCCAGCATATAAAAACAAGGCATGTTTAGTTTCGGTAATGTATTGAACTACTCAGAACCCGCGCGGTACTCTGGGCCCATAACCTGATCCCTTCCAGGCGTTTTCACTGTTTCACGGGCATTTACACAAGGCCCTTTCTATCGATTTGGGATTTCTTTGCTCTTTATGTAGAAATACCAACGTGTTTTATGAAATCTCCTAGCTAAAAGTATTGAAAAAACAAAGGTTATTATGACAGAATAAAACTTAGACCGCCAATCGTAACACTTTTAAATCAATTTTAGTTGTTTTGTTTGTAATTATTGTGTGTAAAGAGTTATCTAAATATCTAACTTAGTCTCTTCCTGCTGTCTGTCTGTCCCAATGTATACACTTAGATCTTTAAAACTAAGCAACGGATTTATTCGATTTTTAAAAGATAGAGTTCCTAATTCGTAGTAATGTTTAATATGTTGAGGTATAATACATGCATAATGTATTAGAAAAACACTGACCTTCTGATAGCGCTACGAAGTACGAGCGGGTCAACTAGTTTATATATTAAAAAGGAACAGCAATTTTAAATATCTAGTGTTGCTCAAGTAGATAATCTAAATTATAAATGTAAGCAAAAGGTATAATTAAAATTAATATTTTAGTCGTATAATATCGAGTTTGAGTTGCCGATCTGCGGTTGAGTTATCGGAACTGAGCGAAGCTTGACGTAGAGAGGTACAAACTAAGCCTACGTCTAAACTGGCTTCATATTCGATTTTTAAAACTATCGCGAGTGTTCTCCATAACTAAAACAAAAACGGCACAACTCACGTCTAATATTGTCGAGAATATCTCGACCACGGTTTCGGACAATTACGATGTCCTTCATCAGGAGATCACGCCTGCAGTAACCGGCGCTCACTGGCGAGCGCCCGCGCCGCTGCACGGACCGCTGTTTTAGTTATGGCTTCATATTACTCAGTTTAAAGGTAATTAATACAGTCACCTAAAAAATAAATTAGAAAGATATTGAAATAACTTTCCATGCAATTATTGGGGTTTTTATTTCCAAATCACATTACTTGAACAAAACCATCTCGATAATTCGAATTTTACCTTTGTAAAATACTGGGTAGCACTGTACTAATTATGGGCAGCGTTATCTCTTACCATCAGGAGAGCGTCTTGCTCGTCTTCTTACTTCGTTGTATAAAAAAAATTATATGAATGTCGGGCTATCTACCCATTATAACCACATCCTAACACCTCAGTGTGCACTCGACGTAAAGTGGCGAGGCAGCAACCGAACTCGGCTCTGCCTCGACCGTAAATTAGCGATATAAGAGGTTTGGGGTTTCCTTGCGGTCGTACATTTGAACATTTCCCTCACTTGTTGAGATTGGATGGGGTTGGATCTTAATTGGGGAGAATAAAGGATATTTAGATTTTTTTACATAACACAACTCCTTTTCTTAAATTTTGTACAGGGCGAAGAAAATTAGATAAAACTGAATAGCTAGGGGTTTTTAAGCAAACGAAATTCTGGATAACACTATGGTACGAACAACCATAGTACGAACGTAGACTATGGGTGCCTCATTTTTTCCAGCGCAGTCTTTAGTTTTCCTTTAATTTTATTTCGTCCTTTGTTCGTGACTACTTTGAAGTCGGAATAATATGACACGTCTTCATAACTTTAAATGTCGTTCGTCCTAAAAGAATTTCTGACCCCTTTTCATAAAGTGGACGTTGAAATGACATCGGACAGACATTTCACTCCCGAAGAGAACTTCCTTTCTGAAATTAGGCATTTGTGTGCGTGATTTGGGAAAACCCTTCATTTATTATTATTAACTGAATTCAAAAAGATCTTTATAAATATATACAATCTTATTAAAAAAGATTCTTAGGTAAGTATGTATTTCATGTTATTAGGAAAGCAAGATATAAAATTATTTTCATTTTTTTAAATCTATGCTATCCCTTTTTGGCCAAAGATCTTTCCCAGGTCTCTCACGTGTCTTGTGCTACCTAATTATGTTGTATAAAAAATATGTTTCGTTACACTCCAAAACCGGTTTGCCTTGTATGGATATCGCTTAAATTATAATTTAGGTAATCCAACTTAGAAAAAAGTTTTACAAAAATTGTATCGGTAGTTCAAAAACTTCTAAAATTTGTTAATACGAAACTGGTTTAATATTTAGCTTGGCATTTATCCATCTTTTTCTATTTATTTTCATTTGAGGTTCTATTGAAAATGGTAAAAATAAGTTAATGCATTTCCCATTGCAAACAGAAACGAGGGAGTACTTATCGTCCCCGCAAGTGAGCTTTTAGTAGCAAGCTCGGGTAAGATGGTTTCCGCTATAATCATCTGTTAGTAGTAGAATTCTAGAAGTGTAGTTTAGTATGTTTGGTCTGACTACGATCAAAGTATATTAATGTCAGGGCGGTCTTTGCGATATGTTTTTTTTATTTATTTTTTTATTCATATTATTAGGTTAGTCTTTGACCACGATCTTGCGTGATGTTAGAGGAATTTTAATGTTTGAATTTGTACGTAACCTGTCACATATAGAGCAAGCGCGGGCAGGAACAAAATGAAGATCGCGACCGCTTTTCCGGCCCGTCCCGCCCCTGTGTGTCGTCAGCTTTAGCGAAGATGCGGCCGTAGATGGTAGCAAGCTAAGCCTAGAAGGCGGGATAAATTCTTCCCTGGCCTCACTGAACATCATACCGGAACACGGCATGATGTTCGGCTGTTTTTTAAAACGAGCGAATCAAGTGCATGGTGTAATCTGCATGATTGCTTTTATCGCAGACGCCCGGACAAGCCGTATGTGTAAATCGACTATTAAAATCATGACCACAAGTTGCAAATTCATAAAATACTACCAAATAAGAACAAGTGATTAAAGTAGACCGACAATTGCAACACTTTTTGATATCAAATGTATTTAATTTTGGATATTGTTTGTCATGGAACATTCGTGTACAATAAAGAGTTATCTACGTATCTAAATAAGGTGGGTGGCTATCAATCTATCTAAAGTCTAAAGTGCACTATTAATCATCCAATTTTGTTTTAGACAACAACCAAAAACATTGGATAATAATTTTACACCACCTTGTATTTAATAAAAACAAAAGAATAGGTAACTATAGTTTAATAATGACATGACACATAACTCGTTAGTATTGCAACCTAAAACGCTAATTCTTATTTAATAGTCGTTTCAACACATAATGACGGTATCGTTGCAGTCTGAAACTGCAACACCTAATGGTATGTTGTCCACACTCGGAATTCACTTGTTTTGTAATACCTACACAAATGCAAAAACACTGGCGATGCTAGCGACAATAGCTTGCCTTGTATATCACACGAAGTATTTCTTGCTTTCGTTTTTAATAGGAATTTAGAAGACTGATAAGCGTTAGATATACTTTTTTTTTATTCTACTGCAACAATGTATCTTTCTTTTTAGATGAGCTTCACTTCGCATAAAAACCTTCGCGCGAATGAAAATAGTCGAAACATTCTCTTAAAATTAATTTTTTTGAGCCTCAACCTGGTTTAGAGGTACATAAATATTATCTTCTGCATAGTTGTTTATTTGGAAAGGAAAACAAAGTTACTATTCGACTGACTGAATACACTTCACACCGCTATGATCCGGTGAGGTAGATAGTCATCCTATAAACATGCATGTCCTACTTAAAATATGTTTTTACCACGTTTGTTACGAATAATAATAATACGAGTAATAATTTACTGAGTATACCACGGGTTATTGTAATAACCCGAAGTACACCCGGATGGATCTCGGGTAATTTTTCTTACCCGTGGTACACCTAGGTGAAAAAAACAGGTGGACTACGGGTCAGTAGCGTAAATTAACAAATAAATAAAGATAGATGTTATGATGATGACGTCTGCTAAAAAGTATTTCTTATCTGAGACAAAGCCGGTATAAGCCAGTCAATTACGAAAATCAATCCAAAATAAAACAGGGCGCCTGTTCTTTGTTAGAAAATTGAACCAGAAAAACGTCTACTAAGAGCATTTTCAATAAGGTTCTTCCCATAGAGTTATAATACATAAAGATAAGCAAAACCGCGAGACGCGAGATTGTTGATCTCAAGGAGGTAATATTTAATGGAGGCTCCAAAGTGAACACCAAACTGAAGCAAGAAGAACGACGTCACGTTTGTTTGTCATCTCACTTACTCATACTGAATACGTAGGCTGACGATAGTATTTTGTTTGTAATTTGTATGAGGAAAAAGGGATGGCACTCAAGCATGACGTCATTTTTCTTGCTTGAGTTTGGTGTTCACATTTCAAAATCCAATTGGCTTTAAGATTCTTTGTTGATCTACGTAAATGCTAGATCTATGGCTTTTCCCTACTTACGGAGGCGTATAAGCTCCGATATTACAAATTACATTCTAATATTATGTGTCACAATATTTCCGTTCTGAAAGATGGCTTTGCCTTTTTGTGACAGCCCTTTTTGTTATACGTGTGATAAGCTAAGTTGTTGTTTTTGGTTAATAAATGGTATTTAATAGTAACCAACAGACCCCCTTAAAAGCTTTAAAAGAAAAACTGTGATGATCTGTTAATTATTAAATGATGTTGGCGATAATTAACCAATCTAGGCATAGGCTAGGACCAAATGGAAGAAAAGATCTATCTGGCATGGCAAAAAATCTTTTTAGCCAAAAAAAACAATTTTGTCTCTCACGCCGACCTAGTTACTTAATTAGATCATCAAACTAATTAAAAACCATCAAAAGCTATCGTAACCCGGATTATGTGCCTTTGTTACGAACTCCGGATGTGTACCAACTCACATTATAATTGTTGGACCCATCAATGCGTAGACGAACCGCCTACAATTTCGAAAATTATCGTTTTTCTTCGACTTTCACGACATCGTGCTCTAATGCGACACGTATTGCGTGATAACTGGGATGTCAAGTGATGTGATTAAACTGTATAAAAGATCTTTTGAAAGTATAATGATCGGCTTAAGCAATGACCTGCTCATTTTCTAGATGTAAACAGTGTTTAAAGATATTTTAAAGTGAAAAATCAGTATTATTAATGTAAATTATGTGTTGATACAAGCTGGCATTCTGCGTTTAATTAAGCCAAATTTACCTTCTTTTCAATTACTTTTCATTCTTTTTCTTACATAGAGGAAAAGAGCATGACTTTTAGACTACAAATAAAGTATATATGAACGATCTTTTACGTTTTAAAAGTCTCAATTTTTTAAAGGTTTTTGTGTATTAAATATTTTTTAAACCATTGTTAGCTTTGTTATAATGTGATATTCTTTCTCTTCTTTCCAGGAACAAGTCGCGCCAGTAGAAGAGCCTCAAGAATACGACAAAGGACTTGGGTACTTATCTATACTAACCTAAAATTAATTTCATAAATCTATCATTATATGGATCTAATTAATTTCTTACTAATTTTAAGTGCGGTAACAAAATCTTCCAACAACCTCTTTAAATTAACAAAATTATCAAAAACATGGATGAAAGGAACTACTGGACTCAGCTGGAAAAGGAAATGAGGCAGCATAGCGAGCCCATTGGTTTGCACACAAGCAGATATGTAGATATATACATATATGCTTGTATGCAACCTTTACCATTACTTGTTTTATGTTCGCATATTTTACCATTACTACGAGTACTGCGTGTGCATGTGTGTCTTTTTTTAACCATCTTAGTCCAGAAGTTTACCTGGTTTGATCATAATTTTCAAATATACTTTGGCTTAAGGTTGTCATGTGGCTCAATGCCAAAAACGTTAGCTGCTTATCGAAACGCTAACCAATTCTCAAACCGTTTCTCTTCAAAAAGGTATTGGCATACAATTGGCTCTTAAAACTAAACATTCAACGCTTGGAAGGTTTTAAAATAGCAACATAACCCTCTTAATTTCAGTTAAGTTTTGAATTCTTTCGGTTACTTTGGTGGCTTAGGGATATAAGGTGTTTGGAAAAAAGAAGAAGTGATCAATTTATTCACGAGTCTGACCTGTAGGAATCGGACAACATCCCAACCGTCTTCAGAAGATCAAGAAATTAATGAAGTAACGAGTACTCAACCCAATCCTACGAGCACAGAGGAAACTACAACTGTGAATATACCACAATACGAAGCTCAAGAATCAAACCAGAAACAAGTAAACTTGGAAATTCTGAACGACCACGCACATATACGAAGCGCTGAGCCGATTACTATAGAACACAATGGGCTCAGCGTGGAAGATCGAGCTCGGTTAGGTAAAATACCTCCTCCGAGAGATGGAAAATCATACACTCCAGAAGAATTTACGTCTTTGGTAGTTGCCGGGTATGCTGTCACACCAGTTCCAGACTTTGGAGGCAATCCAGGAGATAATAGTAATTTAGTGAATCCAGTGCGATTTCCTGTTGCACCTCTTAATTTGGACCCTAATGTGCCAGTGACCAGTACATTTGCTCCACCCGTTCCATTGCAAGCCGATAATATTGATGAAGCCGCAATGATTGAACAACTTAAACAAAAATTTGCATCCATGCCACTTCCCAAAAATAACCAGTTCTACACGCCTGAGGAGTTCCAAGGATTAATCGCCGCTGGATACCCCGTCACAGCAGTTCCTGTTAATTCCCTCGACTATAATAATAGTCCACAGTACAGGTCAATAATTGGAATCTGTTTTTATACAAAAATAATCATAAATGATCTAGTTCAGGTATACAATTAAGTACAACTAAAAATCTGGCTCATACCTATATAGGCCATTGTTTAAATTTGATCATAAAAGAGTAAGGTGATATAGTTTTTTCTACACTAAACTCGCTGGAGACGATCTCTACATACTTGTTTTTTGCTAAATAAATTACGCTTAAGACATTTTAGTATTTCATAATATTGAATGAATGTAACAATAACTACTAGCATATCTTTAATAAGATACTTTAAGTAGTAGACTCTCATACTTAACCTAGTTGTTTTAATTTCCAGTAGATCGGAAGCCGAAGAATACCGACCAGGTCAAGTATTCTCCCTGAATGCTCAAGAGTTACTGGAGCTCCAGCCTGAGAGGAAAGCTCCTGTCAGCAGTGGCCAGATATTGCAGCAACTGTACGTGAACCCTCAGCAAGAACATAAGCAGAATCTGCAGCAGATCTACTTCTTGGAACCTCAGTCTGGACGACAGGTCTGTATTTAATATCATCTTCCTTTTTGTGGTTAGCACAGTTTCAAATGCTTTAAAGTTCTAAAATGCCTTAATTCTGCACAAAATGTGCTTATTGTTTTAGCTATCTATCATCTCTAATTAATTATGTACAAAATTTCAGCTTAATTGGTTCAAAAAATTATATTGATCTAAATGAGGATATTTCTCACAAAATCGCATCATAATCGCATGTATATTGAGTGATATTGAAATGATCACGAGAATGGGAGCTGGAATAAAATGTGACTTTTTTAAAAATGTTTCAGGTGCCTCCATCCCACGCAGTCATCGCTCGTCCCCATTTCTCTTTCAACGGAGGCGAGGCATCAGTTGGTGCTGCCCTATCTGTCAGCGACACTGGTTCCAGCAGTAACAATAATGCCTATGACCAGGACCTCCTCGCTCTCCTAGGACAGCCCCAAGTGCGACCAGAATCAAACCAGCAAGTGTATTCTCCGGCACCTCTACCATCGACCACCGTTAGGAGCGTTGCGCCTCAGTATCAATCAGTAAGTGTTATTCCACACATTTTACTGTACAATAAAATTGTTTCAGCTAAATTTAATCATTTAGACCTGTGAAAATCATTTATAAAACCTGGATAAGACCAGGTTGAGAAATGGTCTGTGAAGTGGCAAATATTACGTGCAGTAGTTTAGTGGTTTGATTGATGGCGACATTATAGTCAAATTTAATATTTTAGTTAATTTATTTCATTTAACAAAATTTATTCTTTTCACTTTTAGGTATCAGAGTACGTGGCGAAGCCAACTAAAAAAGCCAGCAAACTCCGCTCAAAGGTCCATGTTTCGTTCCCTACAACTGAAGCTCCTCAACAATATCTGATCGAGACCACCAACGTCCAACAACAACAACCGAGGCAACAGCCAACCCAACAAGTCCAGTACCGAGCGACTCCTCAACCACAGAGACTAGCTCAGGCTCTCCGCTATGTGCCCATCCCACAACAGCAACAAGAGTACGCTTATGAAAGTCCTGAACCTCAAGGCTTGAAGATCGTACCAGCGCCCAAGCTGCAACAGTTGCGACCCCAATTCAACTTCAGAGTTGCTCCTCAGCAATATCAGCAGCCAGAAGCTCAACCAAAACAGTACAGACTCGTCGAAGTACCACAACCAGTGAGAGCTCAACCAATCAGACAGGAGCTTCGTCTTCCATCCTCAAACATCGAGAGACCAGTGGCATATCTCAAACGCTTCCCTGAACCTGAGAAGCAGCGATCTGTGAAAATCTACGATCCCGTTCCGGAAAACGCTCCTAATTCTCCTCAGTTGTACAGCGAGCAATTTGTACTCAGACCCATTTACAGAACAAATGAACAACGACCAAGGTATGAGGTCCAAGTCCCAAAGAATGAGCGTGTTGCTGAATCAACAAAGCCCCCGCAATCATCTATTTATGTTAGCAAAAATTTGCCAGTGCCTAGGAAACTGAGGCCACAACCAGCGTTGAGAGAACAAGCTGATATTGAGCAAATCAATCTTGAGCAGCACGGTAGAACTTTAGACGAGCAGAGAGCGTTACTGCCTCCCCCGAAGAACAACAAAGCTTATACTCCTGAAGAGTTTGCCGCATTAGTAGCCGCAGGTTACTCGGTCACACCTATTCCTGTGAGTGCAGCTAACCTAGAAGGAGCTCAATCTAGAATAGAAGAAACTGTCACTCCACAACCCAAACGCAGACAGACCCAAAGAAGACGCAACCAGTACCTTCCAGTTAGAGACGATGCACCTTGAGAAATTACTACACGAATTAATTTTGTAAATAGTTTAACTCTAGTTATATTAACTAAAGTAATCGTATTTAATGCTAATGTTACTATAAGGCTTCCAAAATTTAAATAAAGAAATCAAAAATCAATTTTGTATGGAAATGTGTCTGAGACATCGTATTATAATAACTGCAAAATATATAAAGGAACAGTCTTTGAAGGCCTTTACATATTTTTTTCCAAATCCTTGGAGGCATTAATTTTCAGAGCTTTCAGTATTCATAAGTCCTGGTATGGAAGATATTTATTTATTTGTTATTGATTCATTTTCCGTCTCATTTCCATCGAGTACGATGAACTTGAAAGACGAGAATTCCTGTTTTTACTAAGCTCAATCAAATCGAGTGACAGAATTCCATCGTGAGTATTGCAAAAATATTTGAATCTGTACGTGTAGCTGTTTCAATACTCGATGATGACTTTCACAGATAGGTTTCACAGAGGGAAAGAGAAATATTTTTTCTGAGACTTAAGCGTGTATTCATGCTATTAAATAATATAATTTTTTTTTTTCAAAAATTGAACCAGGATTATATACATATAATGAAACACTTTTACAAGCCAATTTTTCAATTCAATCAATACATTGACAATTTGTGTGGATTTTAGCTATGTTGTACGCGTAGTACATTTCACCTGTTAAAAAGATTTGAGCTGCACCATATCAATACCAATATCTATACCAATTTCTAAAAAACTGCTGGAGTTAGAAAATCAGGAGTACCAAACATGTAAGCAACAACAAAATGCACCTATATGTATGTTGCATGCTGCAACATAGGTTGGCCACACAACCTATAAATTGTGATTTTACTCTGACAGTGTAAGTGGGTTACCAGTTCTGTTGGAGTATAAACCCCAATTAATATTATTATTACGTAAGCACTAATTTTAACTTTCAAAATATTAGTGTAATAAGTAAGCTTTAGAACTGAGTTTTAGTTCTTAACAAATTCTATCATAACCCTTTTTTTCATGAAACCTGTCATAATAGTATCAAGGGGCGTCTAACTTGAAGACATCAAAGGTTTTGACGTTACAGATTCCAATTTCACGGCATGTAGACACGTATTTGAGAACAAAACCATCAAAATGTGACGCCGCGGAGGATTACACTTATAATATTAGGAATTTAGGAAAAATCATCTTTGTCGATCTGAACCTATAGAAGCAGGAATTGCAAGCATAATATTATATACTAGGAAATTACTGGGCTACAGAGTCTTAACATAATGTATATGACACTCCTGAGTAAAAACCGTTGGTGCACTGCACTTAGAATCGTTTTACAGGACTTTTACGTGTAGAATAGCAAAGGATTTCTGCGACTGAGGCGTTATCACTTAAAATCAGGCCAGCATCGAGCAGCTATGTATTGTTTTTTTCAAGGCACGAATGATAAGGTACCTCTCTGTGATCTTCGAAGGGCCGCGAGGTGATGATGCGTAAAAAAAGGTAACTTTCTGGGCACCTTAATCATTCATCGTCGACCGCATCTGCACTTTCCATCATGTGATGTGGTCAAACGTAGACTTATTTAGTAAAAAAATGTCTGATACTTAAAGCACGGCTAGTCTTTAAATATTTTGTGAAAATATGACCTTTTATGTTTTGGCAATAGAGACGGTTTATGGAGTATACCTACAGTATTTCGATACGAAAAAGGGTTTAGTGGGTGCAATAAAAAGGGGTAAGAGTCTGTTAAATCTCTGTTTATCTACTTTATTTGTTGAACGAGCTGAATGAACTGAAAACTACGAGTACCTACGTTCGAGTTTAAACTTATTCATAATTCCAATGATGTCTGGGTAGAAGCTGCATACAACATACATAATAATATATCTGCCAGTAAAATTACTATATATTATGTATATGACAGTATGTGACAAGGAACACCCACTGGACAAAACCGTGTCGCCACCGTGTTCTGGCATGATGTTCAGTGAAGCCCCGTAGAGTTTCCCTTTAACTTGAGCGACAACATGTTGCCAAATTACCGACTTCACATCGGCAAGTACAAAACTGGTGTTGCAGACTTCTATAATAAACAAGTGAATTAAATTAAAAAATTAAAAAACCCCCAACGCAATATGTAATTATCCATTTTGTAGCGGCGGCCATCTTGGACCGATTTCCACCAAACATAGCTAAGAACACTCTTGACTAGCTCTACTTTCAATAAAAAAAAAACTAAATCAATATCCGTTCTACCGTTCGGGACCTACGATGCCACACACAGACACACACACAGACACGTCAAACTTATAACACCCCGTCGTTTTTGCGTCGGGGGTTAATAAATAAATAAATAAATAATAACGAAAACCACTCACCATCAGGTGGACCGACTGTTTGTGTGTTTGTAACATATAAATAAAACACATAAATTGGAACCTTTAAATGGTGACGAACTGTGACAATGTAATAATTAGGAAAACCTTTTTTGTAGGATTATAAATCCAAGTAGAAATTGCCCATACAGATTTTAACATAACAATTTATCAAATGAGAAAGTCTAATAAAGAACACATAATAATTACAAACAAACATGTCAACCCGAGCACGATAAAATATTTCATAACAAGGAAAGTTTCGTCTTACGGCGAATTCGGACGGTTATATTATTGATTACATATGAGGACAGAAGCCGGGAATTCGACAAGTTGTACAAAAAAGTAATATTTCTTGGCAATTTTTTGCTTAACGTATACTCTGAGCAATTAGACTGATGTCACTGAGTCAAACCAAAAATTAGACACAAGAAAACGCCACTTCTGTCTTGTTCTGTCCCGTTCTGCCCCATTTTGTGCTATAAAACACGCATGCGCGCCTTGAGTGAATTAAGGTGTGAGATACACCTTAATTTAATCAGTAACTCAGATGCTCTTAGCGCGTCAAAGTACAAGCCATTTCATTAAGCATCGCGAACTTGTGTGATGATGTATTATTTTTCTAATAAATAGCAACAGTCAAACAATTAGGTATTTATTATTATGTAGGTATATTTAAGAACACGTACGAGAATAAACGCACTACTAAGAGCATTGCTCTCTTTATTTTGAACACGAAAAGTTGTTAACTCGCGGCTTCTCTACTGATATATTTTTGTAGTTCTCCTATATTCAAAGGCAAATAAACCGTGTTGCTTATAAAAAACTTTTGCATTTAAAATTTGTGATCGATTTTGGTCGTAACTCTTTCTAGGAAAGTTACTTTCTTATAGATGGTTCCTTCGGGATATTTTCGGCCCGCGAAAGTTGATCTAAAATTACCTACTATTGTTAAAGGTTTATAAGAAATTAAAATTTGTTACGTTGGCGGCACACATTATGGTATAATATATAATTATTAAATGATCATGAGATTAAACTAGGCCAACAACCCGGTCAAAGTGGAATCAAAGTCAAATTTCAGCTCAATTTAAGTCATGCTTAAGGTACCTATCCCACCGAGACGAGGCGAGGGCGAGAAAACGAGTTACTATCGGCAATTTTCTCGTTCAAGAAACGTACAAAAGAGTTGGCTAGTGTTATCGCTTAGCTTTTATAATATCAGGCGGGGTCGAACACATCTCGATATTATCTTCTTGCATAAAAACTTGGGATTGTTACGACATTACAAACGAATATTCCTAATGATCATTTCAAAATAAGTCTTTAAACATTTCTGGATATCGAAGAAAGTTTTCCTTTGACTCTGACGTTTCTGGGTCACAGTCATTACAGCGCGGAAGCTCCGAACTTCTGCTTATTGGCTCATGCAATAATTCGGTTTTATAAGTCTAACTTTACTCGAGTCTGGTACATTACATACTGATAAATGAGTGTAATGCCCTTTTCAGTTCATACCTTCGAGCAGCTGTAAACCTTTTTGTATTAAGTTTGCTAGTCATTTATAACAGGTATAACTTATTATTATTAATGTTTTGAAATACTCTATAAACATTCCGATTTCCAATTTTTACTTTTGTTTGATTTGTTTTTTGTACATGACAAAATGGTTATGTATCATCAAAGATATACACCTCTATACTTAACTAGCAGTGATGATACTGAACAATGAGTGCGTTTATAATTACACAGTGGTTTTTGATTGACTCACATAACAATAAAACATTAAATTGAACAAATTATGACAGCCAAAATCCAAAATAAATAATTCTTCATCATCACCTTGAGCACACTTCAAATGGACATAAGTTTCTCATATACTCAGCCCGATTTCTCGTCTTACATCTCTACTCCCTGCGGCCTTTCAAATCTTCTTTAAAATCGTCGCTTCATCGCGCCCATGGGAGTCCTACTACGTTTGCCGGTTTCTACTCAAAAAATCGTCTACCTAACAATTTTATGGGATCTGCGGTATATGTAACCAGCCGAGCATTCAGCTTTATCCATTCACTTGATTCTTAAAAATCACAATAAGCTATTATTTTTTTATTTAAAACTTAACACTATCTTTAAAGGGTTTATTCCCAAAGCAATAGCGCAAAAAAATAATGCGATCAAAATAGGTACAAAGTACGCGTATATCTAGCAAACACACTTTATAACATCAAAAACATCCTCTTACATTGGTAACCTTCAAGCAAAATGATCGTGAGAATTATGAAACTCACCCGGATTAAAATCCCATATCAAAACCGAATTAATCTTCCAAAGGTTTCTAAAGGTTTGCCCGAAATTATTGGAAATCGCTGTGTTAAAGTAAATTCGGATATTGGAAAAGATCTCCAGACCCCGAACGATAATGGTGCTGCGAGCTTTAGGTCAGAACCCCGCAATATTATTATTCAGGCATAGAAAACAAAATGTATTAGAAGTAGTTTCATTACAATAAAAATGAAGGACCCATAGTGTGCCCAATCACTAGAAAATGAAATACATGTATAGAGGTGTAGGTACACACGCAAGAATACAAACAAAAGCCTGATAAAATCTCAAGTATTCCATGGTACGGTTTATCTATCTACGTATAAAACAACACCTTAGTAATGAAATTGCCACATTTCAACACATTATCAATAGTGATAATGTGTTGAAATGTGGCAATTTCATCAAACGGCAATAGTGCCGTTAATGCAAATTGGACATTACGACTTCAGGTTGTGGTCCTACCGTGACAAAGATGAATGGCACAAAAGGGGCGAGGCCTGTACACTGTACCCAATGCCCAGTTAATATTGTATTTGGTGCTAATAATACTCATTATAACGGATACTATAGAGTAAAGTAAAGTAAAGTAAAGTAATTTTATTTGTATCAAACATGGTTACAGAATATAGATGTTATTAACAATAATTATAATTGGCACAGCATGTCTGGCCAGCGATCCTGGCATACAAATTTTAATAAGGTATAAAACATAAAACACATGCAAGATTTCTTTTTTATACATAATATTTATGGAATTTAAATTTTAATTAGATGTCATTGAATACGAAATTGAGTTGAAAATTATATAGTAATAAAATTAATATGCTCGATGTCAATACATTGAAAAATAAAGATAAAAAAATACATAATGAACTAATTAAAAATTAAATCAATAAAATCAAATCAATAAATTAGTGTGAAGTCAAATGAATAATGTCAATAAATAAAGTAATAGGTCTAATTATATTAAGTAACAATAAAAAAAGTCAAAAATTATCGTCAAAAAATTCAGTGATACTATAATATGATTTATTTATTAACATTGTTTTTAATCTCTTTTTAAATAATGAACTTGTCAAGTTTTTTATTTCTTTGGGAATCTTATTATATATTTTTGGGGCCATACAGAGTATACTTTTGTGTGCGAGTGCTGTTTTTGATGGATGTATACGACGATTCTTTTCTCCACCTCTGACATCAGCGGGAACAGATGGGAGTTCGTTATAACAAACATTGCAACCTCAAAAATATATAATGACGGAAGTGTTAGAATTTGATGCTGCATGAAAAAGGGTTTGCAGCTATCTGTTGGGCGCAATTTAAACATTGCGCGAATACAACGTTTCTGTGCTTTAAATGCCATCTGTACGTCCGTTGAATTACCCCAAAAAATAATTCCATATCGCAGTATAGAGCCCGCTAGCCCGTGATAGGCTGTGAGTAAGGCATCAATATTTATTATAGGAGCTAATTTAAAAAGCGCATATGAGGCACTGCTTACTCTTTTACATAGATTGTTAATGTGAGACTTCCAGTTAAGTTGCCTATCTATCGTTAACCCTAAAAATTTAGTGGTCTCAACAATTTCTACATTTGTGTTATTATAATGTACATTTATATCTTTTATTTGATTTCTTTGACTAAAGTGCATTATCTTAGTTTTATTTATATTTATTTTTAAATTATTATTGTCTAACCATTGAATTATGTTTGTCAGGGATTGATTTATGTCATTCTCATATGTTTCTTTCGATTCGCAAGAAATTGTCACAGTGCTGTCATCAGCAAATAACGACATTGGATGAGATGTAATGTTTGGCAAATCGTTAATATAGAGTATAAAAAGCAGCGGGCCTAGCACGCTGCCTTGAGGTACGCCATATTGGACAGAACGCTCCCGGGAGCGATATTTGACTTCATTCTTTGTAGTTATATTAATCCTAGATAGTTTTTAATTTTGATTTTGTTCTGAGCTCGTTTAGTAAGACAAATAATTTTCCGAAAAAGCTTTGAGTAGTTTTTAAATTTAGTTTTATTTTCATGAGAAGGTGTTAATCTATAATTCCATAGTAAGCACCGCTTTTTTTTGCTACATACCCGTATTCCTCGCGAAACCCATTTTACCTTTTTTTGAACTCTGATAGTGACGGTTTTCTCGGGAAAGCACAATTTATAAAACAACTTTAAATTCTCATGAAAGGTATTAAAGGCTTTATTAGCGTCTTGTTCAGTATGCATGTCATGAAATGATAGATTACTCATACATTCTTTAAATTTATTTACGTTTTGGAGGGAATAGTCTCGAACTGTCTTTTGCCAAAAATTTATAGCACATATTTTTTTGATTGGAACATTTAATAATTGCGCGGTGTGGTCCGATAGACCAAATTCTAACACTTCGGCTTTACATGGTTTTCGAACATTGTGAGCAAAATTGTCAATACAAGTGTTACTTGACAGCCTTGTCGGCTGTTTTAGTTCCAACTTCATATTATAATTTAACAAAAGACATTCAAAGTCCATTGACATATTGTTACGTTTTAGGAGGTCAATATTAAAGTCGCCTGCCATAATAACATTCTCATACTTATTTCTAGAAAGGAGTTGTAGAGCATTTTCCAATTTAGATAAAAATACATTTAGGTTTTCCAATTTAGGAACCCTATATGCACAAACAATTACAGTATTTAAAGAATTAAGTTCAATTGCACAAAATTCACATGATCCAGTTAGGGAAAGGTTTTTAAAAGTAGTCTGTATTTGTGTGAGTGATTATTAGTGCTTCATTTCTTTTCAGCAAGCACAGTCCAATCGTTTTTTAGTCCATGAATTAAACCTATTTCGTTTTCATCGTCTTGATATTTTTATTATATACCATCTTGAATTTTAATAATCATATTTGGGATAGCACTCAGCACGTATTAAAGCTATTGACACTGCAAGTTTTTTATGATTAAAAAATATACACATACTTGCTGTGATTTTTACCAGGTTGTTTCAGCTTTACTTAGCTCTAAGTGCATGCCTTAAAGAAAAATAAAATTTCCCACTCTTGGGTGAAACGCCATTAAAGGCAACATAATGCAATTCTTGTAGAGTGTAGCCACATACTATAGGATTAAAAGCAGATATCGCACTCCTTAAGTGTGCAATCTCTATGTTAAAGATTCTAGTCCAATGTACCATGCCTGCACATGAGCCTACATAAGAGTATCATTTAGGAAACAGATGTAATCGTCCGTCGTAGCGTCCGTGGCCCAGTGGTCATACGTCCGGCTTGTAATCCGGAGACCCTGGGTTCAAATCTCAGTGTGTGGCAAAAAGTTCGCCTGGACGCTACAGTGTTTCGGAAGGCACGCAAAACTGTGGGTCCCGGCTGTTTCCTATAAAATATGTAGGAGGCAGTCGTTAGGTCATGTTGCAGGCCCTGTAGTAATCTCGGCGACCTGAAACTGCAACATATAGGTTCGCCACACAACCTACAAATTGTGATTTGACTCTGACAGTGTAAGTAGGGTAACCTGTTCTGTTGGAGTATAAACCCCAAAAAAAAATTCCAGCCAAAAACTAAAACCAATGGGGTATGCGTGTTCTAAAGTGGAGACCGCGTCTCGTCAAATTTAGTGTAGGGCGTCCTTGGACGAGATGGGGTGACGATATCCGGAAGGTCGCGGGGAGCGGGTGGAGGAGGAAGACGGAGGACCGAGTTGAGTGGCGTGCCATGGGGAGGCCTATGTTCAGCAGTAGACGAACGTGGACTGATGATGATGATGTTGTTCGTCCACTGGTGTGATCACTGATGGATGTATTTTAGCGCTTTCTCGATAAGTACTAAGTACAGAACTAATTGCCGGGATATGGATTCTCTTGTTTGACATACTTGTATCAATATGACAAGTATCATATTTGTATCAGTATGCTATTTCCAAGCTTACCTATTGTAAGCAATTTCCATAAAATGAGTTCATAAAACTTTTTTTATTCAACATAGGTTAGCCTTTGACCACAATCTTGCGTGATGTTAACTGACAATGCGACCGTAGATGGTAACAGATTAAACCAAGAAGGCGGGATAAATCCTTTTGTTGTAGACTTAATATATAAACTACTGTAAACTTAATAAATTTCACACATGAAATAAACTAAGCCTCACTTTGGTTATTGGAGTGAGGTGTCTTCATTTATTACTACAGCCTGCAGTGTAGCGTAGTGGTGTAGCCAGCAAGTTGATTCAATTACCCGCAGGCTGCCGTCCACTAAGCTCTTCATTAACTTTTAATGATGGTAACATTGTTTCATACTGCCGATGACACATTTTACACCGAAATTGTGTTAGCTATAAAAGACGGATCTTAATAACCGTAATAATAGTCAGTTATCCGGTCCTAGTCGGAGACCAACAGCGTAGGTCAATAAAAAAACCCGTCTCCTCTTCTCCTCCTCCTTGCGTCGTATTCCTCAATTCTGAGGGTCGTGACCTCCTCTCACTATCTTTTTCCTAATGATGTCACGCCATCGATCCCGATTGCTTACCACCTGCATCGCATCGTATACCGTGGTGTCCAGTGAAGCGCGGATTTGATCGGACCAACGTGTTGGGCTGCGTCCTCGTGGTCTCTTTCCCTCAACTTTGCCGGTAATCATTAGTTTCTCTAAGTTGTTACTGGACTTCCTGGTAATATGACCAAAATACTCAAGCACTCGTTTGAGGCAGATGGTTGAGAGCCTAGTTGTCACTTTGAGTTGTCTCCTCTTCTATTCGAGTCTTAATGGCTATCTCCATATGTATTTAATTATTAGTTTTGTTTTTGCCTAAAATAAAATTATTATTATGTTAAAGCTGTTTCCAGTATCGCGCCAGTTCCACTGGTTTATCATTAGCCTAGTACACAGTAATAGTGATTACCAATGTGGTGTAGAAATTATGGGAAGAAGGCCACATTAGCCGGTTTTATTTGCCATAGAAGCTATAACCGCTGGGGTAGATGAATTCTTGTGTGGAGACCTCATCGCGTCAAGGGTTGCCCTGGGCAGGATGGAGCAACTATATCTGTTGGGCTGGTGCGAAACACCTAGGGTTTCTGAGATTGTTGGCAACCCTAGAGCCTACTGAAATTCTTCGAGCATGGGTAGTTGAGCAAAACAAGACGCCGCGCCGCATGTAAAACACGATAAAATAATGTGTAACAAAGAAGAAAAGTTTCTGTTTTTTTATGGTGGTTTGACTATTCATATTATACATATATGTGTGTTGTATGCGTTTGAAGGCTTATTTTGACTTTAATACCATGTAAAAATGTTTTTTCCAATTTATCTTACAAAAGTCGCTTCCTTGAATACAAAATTACCAAGACATACCATTTACCACATAACCAAATAAGAACAAATCTTTGTCTTCGATCAAATAAAAACTGAAATAAAACGAGATTCAATGTCAATAAAAGGAGAGTTATCCTTTCTAACTGCAAATAAACCCGGCAACGGTCGCAGATATCGTTTGGTGTTTTATATGGAGTCTATAAAGTGAGGCTATCATGACCTGACGCCGTGAAGAAACTCTAAGGTCACAACGACAATGGAATTAAGTAGTTTGGAATCTTAAAGATATGGAACAATGCCTTCCAATCTAACGTTAAACATACTGAACTTTTTTTAAAAACTCTAAAAAATAGGTGTGTATGAGAGATCGCTCTGAGCGATAGGACCGCCAATTGGTTCTCTATTAGTTATTAATTTTGTCTAGCTGATTTTCGTGTAACCGCAGAACTAACACTAACAATTAATTATTATAACTCTTAATGCTTATGCGGGAGTGCAGGTGGTGCATTTAGTGGTGGAATTAATACTAATTACTACTATGATGGTATCGTTTGAACCCCTCTCCACCTCTTAAAGCTTAGACTCACAAATTAGAGCAGAATTAATACTAAATATTAATAAATAACTCTATTAGTGTTAATTTCAACGATAAGCAACACCGGCTCCTGTGAACCTGAGGTACGCAGAAGTGTTGGAATGGCCAAAAGTGCCATGTCTCAGCTGCATAAAACTTGGAGGGACAGGAGCATATCGCTCAGGACGAAAATAAAGCTCGTTCGAACGCTGGTTTTCTCCATTTTCTTTTATGGCGCTGAAACGTGGACTTTTAAAAGTGCAGACCGCAGACGCATTGATGCTTTCGAAATGTGGTGCTGGAGAAAAATGCTTCGGATCCCGTGGACAGCGTTTTGGACCAATGCATCTATACTGTCCAAACTCAAGATAAGAACAAGGCTCTCCACGATCTGCCTGAAACGTATCTTAGAGTACTTCGGCCACATTGCCAGAAAAGATGGTGATAACCTCGAAAAGCTCGTAATCACTGGAAAAGTGGAAGGGAAAAGACCTCGTGGCCGAAGCCCGATGCGTTGGTCGGACCAGATCCGCACCACTCTCGACTCTACCGTCTACGATGCTCTCCGGGTGGCCGGAGATAGGACAAGATGGCGTACGATCGTGTGAAAGAAGGTCATGGATGGAGGAGTTCACGACCCTCAGACATGAGGACCACGACTGATGGAGGCGGAGTGTTAATTTACAGTTGTGTGTTTTTCTTTTCAGTGTGACGCTGGATAAAATGACAGTTTTACCGGGGATAGACTAGACTTCCTTTGCAGGAGGTCGTCTAGGTGGGCACCCCAACAGTGCCATTTAATTTACCGTCTGAGCAATAATGTGCAAACATGACTGTGCTTCGGTAGGAGGGCACTGTAGCTAGGGAAATTACTAGGCTAAAGATTCACAACGTTTTAATTATGACTCTTCAGTAAGAAGCGTTGGTGCAGTGCACCTAGAATTTTAGATCATTGTGAAAACCTAGGTGGCATTGAACTGATTATGGGCAGCGTTATCTTTTAACATCAGGAGAGCGTCTTGCTCGTCTTCTTACTTCCTTGAATAAAGATTTTTTTAATGTTTTTTTTTTTTATGTGATGTAGTAGAAGACGAGCAAGACGCTCTCCTGATGTTAAGAGATAACGGCTGCCCATAATCAGTACAGTGTTACCTAGGATTTCACAATTATGTGAAATTCTAGGAGCACTGCACCAACGCTTCTCACTTAAGAGTCATAAGATGTTAAGACTCTTTAGCCCAGTAATTTCACTAGCTACAGTGCCCAGTCAGTGTCAGTGTGCTGTGTGCAGATGTGCGAATTATCTACTCCTCAACGATTAAAGAGATACAAACTCGATTAAAGATTACTTCTAGTTAACATTATGAGATAGCTTGTTTCTAGAGTACATTTTGTGAATGTTTACTGTATGTTTTTGCGGAACTGTGACCTTAACCCGAGGGATCAGCGGTCACCAGACTATGTTTAATGGGGAGCTTTGCATACCCTAATCTTTTAACCCTTATCGTACCACCGCTGATACATTAGGAGATAGCGTTGTTTTATTCTATCCTAAAGATAAATGTTATCAATAATTAAGAGATGAAATTTATTTTATGTTTTCAATTAAGAAATAAGATTTTTTTTTTATTATTCTTGATTATTTTCATATTAAGAAAATAGTAAGTTCTTTATAATTATTAAGAGATGAAATTTAACTCTCAATTTCAATAAATAAGAATTAAATTAGGTACTCTTTTTTTCGCTATTACTTTAATTATACGATAAAAATAGACTTGCCCCTTAGAAAATGGTTAGTTATTAAGTTTATTATATTTACTCCACGTTCAGTTCGAATTAGTTTCTAGTCGGTATTATTGCTATATAATTTAAATCATTGATTTAAATAATAAATCTGAAAAATTGTTTGAATGGCCGATGTGGCATGACATTGATGAGCCTAGCCCGAGGTATTCGGGGTCTTGTCTTGCTGCCAGATTGAACTGTTTACCCTCTAATTATTATTATCTACTTTAGACTTGACAAGACAAGAACTCGTACACTCCATGCAAGTCCTAATATCACTTTGTCATTACAAATCATCATTTTCTAAATACGTATAGTACAAGTATTTCATAAACATGCTTTTCTAATTTTAACATGTCTCGTATCAGACTTGACTTTCTATGTTTATTTGAACAAAATTCAATATTACGGTAATATTTGGTTAAGAATATTAAAACAGTCAGATAACAAAATATGTCTGGGATTTTCCTCGACATGTCTTGGGGACATAAGTTATTCTAACCGTGTATTTTTCTTTGTACCCCAAGGACAGTTTCCTGACATATTTTGTTAGTCCAATGTTCATCGAAAAGAAAAATAACACGTAATTCTTTTGACGACACACTAACCTACGTTTGACCTCTATTAAAACTTTAATATTGGGTGAAACTACGTGTACCTACAACGGTTCTAAAATCTCTTCTTTTCTACGTTTAATGGTAAATAAATTATAATATCTATATTGTAATTAATATTATAAATACACAAAATAACTTAAAATCTAAATCTTAACTAATATAAAAACGATCTTATTTACAATACAAACTAAACTAATAGTTTTATAGAATAGAATAATACTTTATTGTATACCAAGCAATTACAAAGAAGTTTGATGAGATGTTGATCTTAATGCTAACAATCGGCGGTCTTATCGCACTAGGCAATTTCTTAAAGACAACCTGGAAATGGGACAGGACTGAAAATACAATAATAGACGGTGGTGTGCAATATCTAAATACATAGACTAGTTACAGAATATTATGTTTTATTTTTGTCAAACTTACTTTAAAACGTAGGTTTTTATATAGAACAAGTGTTTTTTTTTATTATTAAACTTACTCTAAACACTTTAAATACACGACACGACCGGCTAGACGCATTATATACCTCTTAACTAGAAAATCATTCGAACGATTTTAGTAAAAATGGACCAAAAACAAAAGAAAAAATCTCCTAAATGAAAAACTACGCTTAAGTAATAGCAAAAACATTTAATTGTTTCTTAGGAACAAAAATCTACGAATAAGGAATATTCGTAGGTAAAAATGGACCAAAAATAAAGCAAAAAATCTCCTAAAGGAAAAAACAACGCTAAAATGATAACAAAAATACTGTTTCTTAGGAACATTGTTATAAGACATGCGATTACGAGTATTATATTACACTAACGTCATAAAACTGACCAACAAATTGATTGAAGATGACAAAGTAGAGGAAAATCGATATAATATTACAAAATAGAACGTCGTGCGGTAGAATTGGCTTTTTATATGATTACAGTATTTTACAAGCTTTTATTTACTTCCACCTGTCTGTTGTCTGTCTGTAATAAAATATCGCAAGTTTAATTTGATCCACTTCCCGTTATTTGATTGAGCTGAAAGTTTGCATGCATGTATAAATCGGATGACAATGCAATATTATAATGACATCGAGCTGATGATGGAACTGAAAGGTGTCTATAAGATCTCGGTAATTAAACGACGTAACCCCATCGAGTTTGGGCTCATCTAATTCGTCTTGACGAGTACTTTATGATGCTAGATGGTAATAATAATAAAATCTTGTTTTTAAAAGTTATTTTTTTAATCACTTGTTTTTTCTGATTTATTTTATTTTGGGACTTTCATAACCACTGTTGATAAGCCGATTAATATTACACGTACATACAAATAGACACATCTTACTAATATTATAACCGTGAAAATTTGTAAAAATGTATGGATGTCTGGATGTATGTTTGTTACTCTTTCACGCCTAAACGGGTGGACCGATTGAGCTGAAATTTGGTATAGAGATAGCTTAGACCCTGGAATAGCACATACGCTAATGAACAGCGGGTAAAACCGCTGGGCGCAGCTAGTCACCTATAATTGTGAATTTGATTCCGACATTGGTAACCTGTTCTGTTAGACCCTGTAATAATATTTTCAGTAAAATTCTATAATTTAAAGGAAACCTCCCTACTCCCATTCTTAAACTTTGCAAGTCAAAGTGAAAGATATTCAAAACAAAGCGTGAAACTTCCGAACAATGTTACCACAGTTGAACAAAACATTAAACTGCGTCTCAGTTTAATACAAAGATTTCATTAAATATATGATGAGCCAGGAAAGTTGTGACGAAGCGTTAACTAAATTCTATAGAACCATTATATTAGGCAACACAATAACTACGAATACTTTACACCCGATAAAAAACAGTAAAAAAACATAAAATACATACATTAAATTTATTCCAATTATCTACCATGAAATTTTTACGAACGAACCGTGTCGCCAATTAGTCATGATTATAATATGACCGTGTTCTGGCATGATGTTGACCACAATCTTGCGTGATGTTAAGCCACAATGCGACCGTATATGGCACCAAATTAAACCTAGAAGGTGGGATAAAATGCCTCCCGGGGCTTCACTAAACATCAGCCCTGAATATGGCTGTAATAACCCTGGTCAAATTTGTCCCAGAACCGATATCCGATGGGGTACACGGGTTCTAAAATGGAGACCCCGTCTCGGCAAACGTAGTGTAGGGCGTTCTTGGACGCGATGGGGTGACGATATCCGGAAGGTCGCGGGGAGCGGGTGGAGGAGGAAGACGGAGGACCGAGTTGAGTGGCGTGCCATGGGGGAGGTCTATGTCCAGCAGTGGACGAACGTGGGCTGTTGATGATAACGATGATGACACAGTTTTGTTCAACACATTGCAACTAACCACAGCAGCTGAAGTCAACTGCTTAATATCTTTATCAATCTGTAGATCATTAAGTACCTATATTTGATAAAATCAAACAACAAATTTGATCCTCAATATTTTAAAAGAAGTCATAAAAACAAAGAAACCAATTAATGGATAAAAACGAATAGAAAAGTCGAAATGAAATGCGAGAATGCTTATAATTCTATTATTACTTTAGATTGACGAAACCGCAAAGTTTTCAATTTAACGAGAAAACTTTACCGGTCTTTGGTAAAAATTAACGACTTTCCGAAGCTCGTCGTGTCTTTGGTCAGAAAATTGGAATAACTAAACATATTTATTTGTCCCCTTTTCGAGGGCATTAGCCCTTTTGCTGACGAGAATATAATGAGACTTAGATGGGAGCTAAAAATATATTTCCATTTGCTTTTTACACAAATTGATATTGCAATCTGCATATAGTTGCAAAAACTTTAATAGATTGTGGCTTTGTTGTGATGAGATGTCTTTTCCCAATATCTGTATTAATACCTATTGTAATCCTTATGAGTATCTTGCTCGTTCTTCTCATAGAGGTGATTTGCGAACGAGTGGTAGAGTGTTAAAATAGGAAAAATGTAAAAATGACTTGCGATAGTGCTCCAATGTAGCCTATTTGAATAAATAAATTTTGAGTTTGAGTTTTGAGAAGTTGCTCAATCACTCAGTCATGTTTTCATTTTACAAAATGTCTTATAAAAGACAGAAATCAGGTGGCTTTAGTGCGTAAACAAACAAAAAAAATGTTTTATGACTACGCCGGATTCAAAACGGAATCGGATCGGATATAGTGCGGAAGCGTTTTAAGACTCAACTAAATCATTAAAATTACTAATTTTCATAACATTATTCCTATAACACGAGTATAATAATAATTTAAATACGTTTTCCAGCCAATTGCTTCCGACACCTACAATGTGAGAATTCCAAGATCCGATAAAATTTACATTTATATCTCGTAAAATGAAATTATCAGGATTGAGAATATCCAAGTTTAATCTCACTTAAAATGAATCGTAAAAAAGGAAATTGATTTATAAATAACAGTGCGCCCACCGGTTTTTCCTGCGGAAAAAAATATAGGGTGTTAGGTTACCAAGGATTCTCAGGTCACTGTGCTAGGACCATCATGATGATTACCATATTACCACCTGAATTGTTTTTCTTGTAAACTATTTTAATAACAAGTGAATTAAATTAAAAATTTAAAAAACCCCCAACGCAATACGTAATTTTTCAATTTGTGGCGGCGGCCATCTTGGATTTAAAATTTTATATAGTGGGTTGTATTTTATTAGTTAAGCCCTTTCATTTGATACCCATATTGAGGGGGTCGTGGAAGAAAAAAGTAATCCGCCATTTTGTAGCGGCGGCCATCTTGGACCGATTTTCACTAAACATGCCTAAGAACACTCTCGACTAACTCTAGTTTAAAACAAAAAAAAAAACTAAATCAAAATCCGTTCATCCGTTCGGGAGCTACGATGCCATAGACAGACACACACAGACAGACACGTTAAACTTATAGCACCCCGTCGTTTTTGGGTCGGGGGTTAAAAAAAGGAAAGTTAAGGAAAATCCTACAATTCTTAGAGGCTGTAAGATTCTTTGACCACTGACGTGGTGAATTCTAGTGCCACGTCAACGGGTCAATCTTATCATTATAAAATACTTTTTAAAAACAAGCTTTAATTATCACTAGTAGTTCGCCTCGAACTAGGACCTCGCAGATCCAATTTCCCTGAAAATGTTAAAACCTTGGGTTTTAGGTATGGGTAAAAATTATAAGTATCTACGAAGTATAAATGTATGGAAACTTAAACCTATAATATTCGTAAAATAAAAAAAAATATTCGTAAAAGGAAAGGAAAATACCAAAATTGAAAGTAATTTTAAAACTCAAAATACGTAACGGATATATCTTTAAAAAAATATCTTTGTCTCTGTGACTATTCTATTGTTGTGATCAAAATTTCAATAATAAAAAAAATATTAAAGGATATGTGTGTATTCACTTGCAGAAAATAATAGAATAAAATAATAAATATTACTATAGTTTTTACAAAAATTCTCACAAAATCTTCATAGTTTGTAGCACTTGTTTACGAAAAAGTTGCCGATGCAGTGGACATTAGAAGATTTAGAATTGGAAAAAAATATTATCTAGCTTTACTTGTGTTATACAGACAATTTACGACAGCTGTTATATTGATATTGTAGCTAATTCTAACATTTTTGTCGTAGCAGCCGACGATGACTTAGACTTGGAGCGAGAACGCAGAGCTTTGACAGTCACGCGTAACATGTTGGCTCGCAGGTTTTCAAGATGTACTCGTATCTACAGCTACTGAGCAAGACAAAGTGTCCTTGTTCAAGGCATTGTCACTTTTTATACGTGCAGCTCGTCGATCACATTTGCACTTTCCATCAGGTGGGATGTGATCAAACGTAGGCCTAATTAGTATTTTAAAAAAACTTGTGGATGAACTTTACAAACGAAAGGGATCTCAAGGCGCTGCGGATGCAGTACAACAATGCTTTCAGGATGCTTTTGGCGCTGTCTCGATACTACAGAGCGTGAGGGATGTTTGCAGATGTTGGAGTGGATGATGGTTTTAATGGCATAATAATATGTGATAAATACATAAATAACAATCCCAATAAGTTTCTTACTCGTTCTTCTCATAGATATGCTTTTCGAACGAGCAGTAGTCTTAAAATTGATCTAAATAATTGTGAAATTTACTTTCAAAAGTGAAGCACTGTAGCCTATGTGAATAAAAAATGGGTTTGAGTTTGATTAATAACTTAAGAAAGTATATTATATTGATACTAAAAAGAATGCTCAAATTTAGGCCGAATAATTATATATACTACTCCGGACTACTCGTATTATGCAAACTTGAAAATCAGTAAATTAAGTACCTACTTCCACTGGTAGGATCTATACGAGGATAATATTATTATTATCAAACTTGACGTATCAAATAAAAACAAAGTTCAAGCCTGGGAACATTTACTACTGTTTCCTTACCGCGTTCTTTATGTACCTTTTGACCCCAACAACAAAAACTCGCTCACCTCTAGGGTGAAACAAAATTGCGTATTGTATAGAGATATGACCCACATCCAAAACCACAATATTGTTGCGCCTATCATTAGACGAAACAATAAACAAAATTCCAATCAAATTTCCAACAATTCGGCTTCTTTAAAACTGGTTGAGAACAAAATTAGTGACGGAGACATAAGTGGCGCAGCACGAGTTTTATTTTCTAGCGACTTAGTAGCTCCAAACAGCCCTGAAACAGTACAGTCCCTGATAGAAAAGCATCCACTGGCAGCGGTCGACCTTACCATGCCCGATCCACCACAACCCGGTGACGTCACTGTTCAAGCGACCGTCAGCGAGGTTTCTAAAGCCGTTATGTCCTTTCAAAATGGTTCCGCTGGTGGCCTTGATGGCCTTACACCTCAACACTTAAAAGATCTTTTATGCGTTATTTCGGGCGAGGTTGGCGCAACCCTCTTGAAGGATTTAACTGATTTAGTTAACCTGATGTTGGCTGGTCGAGTTAACAGTGAAATCACTGACATTTTATACGGCGCCAACTTGTGCGCACTTGCAAAAAAAGATGGTGGCATTAGGCCAATTGCGGTCGGTATGACTTACCGTCGCCTGGCGGCCAAGGTTTGTTGCAAGAAAAAAGTCGCTCCTTTGAGCGATCTTTTTCAACCAACACAGCTTGGTTTCGGCTCGCCAGGTGACTGTGAGGCAGCTGTTCATTCTCTTCGCACTTTTCTCGATCAAAATTGTGGTGAGGTTCTGCTAAAGGTGGATGTAAAGAACGCCTTTAATTCGGTGGACAGAGGGGCCCTGTTGACGCAAGTGAAAGATAAAGTCTCGGATATCTACAATTTTCTTTGGCAATGTTATGGGAATCCTTCGAAATTAGTTTACAAAACTTATTTTGTCTTCTGTTGGTTGTCAACAGGGTGATCCACTCGGACCGGCCATTTTCAGCCTGGCCATCCATCCGATTATTCAGCGTCTAAAGTCCAAACTTAATGTTTGGTACTTAGATGACGGAACTTTAGGAGGTGATGCGGGAACTGTACTTGACGATTTAAAAACTCTTATAGACGAATTTCGTCTCATTGGCCTAGAACTAAATTTATCAAAATGTGAAATTTTTATTTCAGATACATGTTTGGACAAAGATTTGGTACTTGATCAATTCCTTCGTTTGGCACCCAGCATAAAAATTGTCGATAAGTGCTCACTTCGCCTCCTTGGTTCGCCGATCCTAGACGAATCCTTCCCACCTTTTGTTGAGGAAAAAATTCAAAATTTTATGATGGCCTCGGACAGATTGATCAAAATTAATGCCCACATGGCATTTACTATTATCAGGTATTGTTTGTTTGTACCAAAATTTACATACGTTTTACGATGTTGTCCATTGTGGAAACACAATGAGCTTCTTGTAAGCTTAGACAACGTCATAAAAAATACCCTGATGTCGGTCCTGAATTTGAGCTTGGATGACAGGGCTTGGTCTCAAGCCTCCTTACCTATCAGGTTTGGGGGCCTGGGGGTCCGTAAAATTTCTAGTGTCGCTCTCCCGGCTTTTTTGTCCTCAGTGCATAGTTCGGACAATCTCATTCAAAAAATACTCGCTCCCTCGCGAAACCCCGCATTATCATCTTTGGCTATAGCTAATTCAGCTGAGGCAAAAAATGCTTGGGTTGCAGCTTGCCCCAATACCGATTTACCTAAAGTACCATCTTCACAGAGACTGTGGGATGGGCCTCTCTGCGAGTTGGCACGGAATAGTCTAATACAAACGTGTCCCAACTCGTCAGACCGTGCCCGACTTCTAGCAGTCTCTGTTAGGGAATCTGGTTTTTGGTTGCAAGCCATCCCTTCCATTAATACTGGTAATCTTTTAGATTCATCTGCTTTTCGTGTAGCTGTTTGTTTGCGCCTGGGTGCAGCATGTTATGTAGGTCACCGCTGTCAGTGTGGTAATGCAGTCGACGAACTCGGTCACCATGGTCTCTCATGTTCTCGGAGCGCTGGCCGAATCTCCCGCCATTCCAGTCTCAACGACATCATCCGCCGGGCTTTTACCAGCGCCAATGTAGCAGCCATTCTCGAACCGAATGGTCTGATGCGTGACGATGGTAAAAGACCTGACGGTATGACTTTGATTCCCTGGAAGTTAGGTCGGCCGTTAGTGTGGGACGCGACTTGCGTTGATACACTGGCGCCCTCACATCTTCCAGAGACTCAAATTGCGGCTGGTGCGGCGGCAGTTTCTGCTGAGCGGCTCAAGCGGCGTAAATATGCTAACCTCGATAGCGGTTACATTTTTGAGCCGTTTGGGGTAGAGACTTTGGGTCCTTGGGGTCCGGGAGCTCACCGCATTTTCCAAAATTTATCTGAGCGCTTGGTCGAGGCGACGTGTGACCAAAATGCTGGGGTATATTTGGCCCAACGTATAAGTATTGCCATTCAACGTGGCAATGCTGCCAGCATTCTGGGCACTCTGCCAACTGACAGTGGTTTGGAGCACTTGGATTTTCTGTAGATCGGCTTGTGGCCGATCTGTGGTTAATAAAAGTGTTCTTTACTGCTGTAGTAGCTGTAGTATTGTTCGTTTGTTTTTCTCAATAAAGGCATTTGCCACTTAAAAAAAAATATATATTAATATTAAAAAAAATAAAAACTATGCACATATCCTGCACCCACACGATCATTTAAATTCATAATAATATATTGAGTAAGTCAACATGGCTATTTACTTATTCGTTAGGGAACCGAACCTAGGACCGAATTGTCAAAAATGTATGAAATGACGTATTACGTCGGGAGCGTATTCGCACGCATAATTTTTTTTGTCCTAATTTTGTTTCGCCGAAAATGTTTCGCATAACATTTTTTAGCCTAATCATAATTGGGCATAATTATATTTAGACATACTTATGTCTTGCCATAACTGTCAGTTGCCCTAACGTTTTTTAGCATATATTTGTAAAGCATAAATTTGTATGTCATAATATAAGTACGCATAATTTTGTTAGTCCTAATTTAATTTGTCCGAAAATGTTTCGCATAACTTTCTCGGGCATAATCATAATTTTACATAACTATATTAAGGCATACAACTAATATTGTAAGTTAATAAAAATTATTTAGGAAAGTAGTTTATGGCACCCAGTAAGACTGACTGTCACAAAACCGACTCGGATAATTTAGGTTAGGTTAGGTTTGAACAATGTCCACAGTGCCACGGCAGCGGTCAACAAAGTGCCAAAAATGACCATCCACTTTCTAATTCAGAGAGAGGGTAGGGTATAGAGGAGATTAAAATGAAACAACCGCACAGTAGCTAGTGAAGTTACTGGGCTGAAGAGTCTTAACATCTTATTACTCTCATGTAAGAAGCGATGACGCAGTGCCCCAGAATTTTACTTTGTAAAATACTGGGTAGCACTGTAGTAATTATGAGCAGCGTTATCTCTTACCATCGGGAGAGCGTCTTGCCCGAATTCTTACTTCGTTCTATAAAAAAGAACCGCGAGAAGGCTAGGTTAGGTTTTAAGTTAGAACATTGAAATTAATAATTCGTTTCTTTTAGTACTAATAATATTTTGCCGATTACAATCCTGGTAATAGTATTATGACAAGATATCACTTTGCTAAAAAATTAGGGCTGGATATATCATTATACTGAAAATTATTAGGGCTGGATATTATTATGTCGAAAAATATTAGGGCTGAATATAATTATGCCAAAACAAATTATAGTAAGATATTTTCGGCGTTAAAACAATATGCGTAACAATTTTATGCGTAAATATTATTATGCTTAAAAATATTATGGTAGAAAAATTTAGGCCAAAAAAGTTATGCCTAAAAACTTTAGGCGTTTTGATGTTTAGGCTGAAAAACGTTATGCCACATTAAATTAGGACTAAAAATTTTATGCGAGCCAATATGGACCCCTCATATTATTATAATCGATAAATATTGTAATTTTGTATTCCCTATAACTCTACAATCCTTGCATCGATTTGGCTTATTTTTGAACGTGAGAATCCTTATAGTTTGTACTACTTGTTTACAAAGTTTTATCAAGACTGGATCATCAGTTTCATTGTAATAAAGCAATCTCTATAACTCTAGAACCCTTCGACCGATTTGGCTCATGTTCGAACTTAAAAATTCTATGGATTTATATTACGCGTTTACAAAGTTTCATAAAGATTGGACCTTTGGTTTTCCAGTTATCGCGTAACAAACATACATACAAACATACACTTTTAATAATATATTTATGTCGCTTATAAAAAATGTGTATATGTTAGAAAAAAAATTATCAGCGCTCCAGTTTTGAAATAATCGTAAGACCTATCGTAAAGACTTTAAGTCACCTATATCTCTACAACCCTAAATTCTATTTGGCTATTTTTGTACTACAATTATTATATTACCCTATTTAACTTGTGTGCAAAGTTTCATTTAATTTGGATTAACCGTTTTCGAGTAAATGTCGATCAAACTTAAGCACCAGAGGTCAACCGTTAAACTGGTCAACACGCAGGCTTTTCGCGGCTCTCGACTCTAAGACCTCGCTTCGCTCGGTCGATTATGAGCAGCGTTATCTCTTACAATCAGAAGAGCGTCTTGCTCGTCTTCTTACTTCGTTGTATAAAAAAAATCACAACTGACAAGGCATGGCCGCAGTAATACTATACCTATAGTCGCAAATACAAAAAAAAACTCATTTCCACCTAAATTAAGGGACATAATAATATTATTATTTTAGTATTTGTAGGTAGGTACCTATAATTATACACGTAATATTATATCCTATATTGTTGTTCTATCTACGAAACCCTATTAGGTGAGTTCCTTATAAATTAATTTATTTTGTAACATAGCCCGTAATTTCTCAGTATCCCAAAATTATACTCTGTTGAGTTATTTCGGAGAATATTTTTTGGTATAAAGCTACTACATAATTAATTATAATAATTTCACATTCACCGAAAACCTTATTAAGTTTATAATTGTACCATTTTATCATTATTAAGGTAGAAAATTACACGAGCCGTGTAATAGAGCCATTCTTTAGAAAGCAATTTATAAATAACTATACTACTACGTACCCGGTGATTTACCCGCTTTTATTTGTTATCTAAGGATCTGATAGCTGCTTATACATCTACAACTCAATTGGTTCAGTCGTTTAGACGTCAAGTGGTTATAAACACACATACACACATCGCACGTCCCACACACACACACATCCAAACATTCGCATTCATAAGGAAGTAGGAAGACAATTTAAGAAGATTTCGACTTGCGCGCGTGCGTTTTATTTACGCAATGCTAATGGACACGCACTGTATTGTCACCTTAAATCTCGACAAAGTGCGAGTGAGTTCGCAACGAATTTGTCCTTTCTGGACAAGGTGTTTTCTTTGACCGTTGCGTCAGCCTACTATTTTCGAAGATCAGTACAACTAGTGCCAATCACTAATGGCTAAAGCCAAAATTGTACTGAGGTTACAGTTGTTGTGGAGTTTATCCACTACAACTGTAACCTCAGTACAATTTAATACTACAATACAATTTAGTACACAAATGTCATCAAAATTCATTTTTTTAGCGTTAGCAATAAGCGTATGATCTCGTCTAGGGCTGTTGATCCTTTTACATAATAATTTATTCCGTAAGCGAAAAAGGCAAATTGGGCCGAATCTCTAGATTGACCCACATTATCTATTCCATCTCTAATTCCTTTAAAGGTGACGCAGCAGGTCAAAGCCGTTATCACAGACTATGGTAAAGGGAGATGCCGACTTTATTAAACACGATACACACGAAAGAATACGTTTTTTCTGCAAATACATCTGTCAAGCCGATCGTACGACTCTCATATCACAAGTGCGTAGATAGATTTGCCAAGATCGTGTGTGTAGCAAAAATAGTTTACATAAATTTTCGTTTAAGCCGATTGTGCTGTCTACACACTATCGGGAGGTATGAATGAACTGTAGAGGAATATATGTGTACAGTATACGTGTGATTCAGGTAAAAACAGTCCAGATCTTTCCAAAACACTCTAAAGAATAAAATTAAAGAGCATTAACCTTTAATCAACGTCACCTCGAGCACGGCAGTCCTGCAGGTTGGTCAACCACTTCACTCCAAGAATACACCTCCAAAGGTTCGCAGACTCGTCACGGACAAGAGGGGTTCCAGATAAATATCACACGCGCTCGGCAAGGCATTGCAAAGGCGCCGTAGAATTCGGCTGGTTTGGAAACAATAGATAGATAAAAATACTTTATTGAAACACAAAATAAAATTTAGAAAAAAGAACTTGAAAACAACAATGCACGAGACACAATTTTGGCACGAATCACTAAGCATATCCCTAAGGTGTAAAAAGCAAAAAGCAACGTGCCTCCGATTCAGCTCAGTTATGCACACGCACTGACTGCTCTTTAAGCATAACGCAGTATTTAAGACTAGCTGACCCGCGCGCACTTCGTAGCGCGTGACAGTAAATTATTCATATATTAATGAATTTGATACAGACCATTTAATTCGATTTCCAATTCCACGGAAAAGAGGGATTCAATTCACGGGTTTTCTGCGACTTAATGGGCGTAGAATTAGTAAAGGCTGGCAAACCTTGCCAATATGTAACTACGATCGAATCACCTACTATTCAAAATGTCTATTGGACGTTTCGCCTACGTTCATAATAACTATTGGTTGAAATCAATATTGGACGATTCGCCTACGGTTAACTCAGCTACGGTCGATTGAGCTATGGTTGATTAAACTATTGGACGATTTGCCTATTTTTGACCGAACTAACGGACAGTTCACGTATTTTTAGACCACGTTTCCGGCTGTGTAGGCACCATTTATGCCAATAATTAATACAACCTGTAAAAAATAACAATAATTTAGTTTACTTATTTTTAGATAGGTACAGTTAGATAGGTTTTCTTTGAAATAAATTAGCTGTTGTATCAATTTACTTACTTTTAAAGCGAGGTATTTACTGTCTGGTGCTTCATTCAGAAATTTTTCTATTTCAAGGTCACGTTTCGTTTTCAAGACAGCTTTTATCATAGAAAAAATGCTCCATAATGTACTGGATTTTCTTGTTTTAGATAGTTCCATGAAATATGATAGTATCACGGTCTCGGAATATGTTTTTGCATTTTTTGAGAGGCGCCAATTATTGAAGGATTCGTACGCCTTTACATATTTCACTTTAGATTTTTCAGGCAAATAGCTGAACTCGGCATTCGAAACTTGGGTCAGAGGATACCAAAGGGGGCACTGAGGGATTTTTTTTTTTTTTTTATAAATCATCAAATATATAGTAGTTTCAAAACACTTTGAAAATATTTTGGAAAAATTAAAAAAAATTACGTGTTCAAAAAAAATTTTTTTTTTTATAAAATCATGGAATTTATAATTGTTTCTAAACACTGAAATTATTTAGGAAAAAATAAAAAAAATCATGTACAAAAAAATATTTTTTTTGTTTTTTTTCGTCATCATCATTGGATCGCGGCATAATAAGCTGTCTGCACATCTACAGATAAAAATCATTCAGCTATCAAAATCAACTCGTATCTGGCGCTTCGCCGGCCGCTGCCGCGGCACGCTCGCTTCGCTCGCTCGGCTCGCGCGTTGCTTATATGTAAAACCTAACACTCCTCCTCGCTTCGCTCGTCGTCGTACCTATATTATAATGTGACTGAACTTGACCCAAAAGAATTTCGATGTCAATAGAACACCACTGACAGCGAAATATAAACAGTCTTTTTTCCCTGTAAAAATCGTGAATATTTTCGTGGAAAATCATTTTCATGAAAAATGGTCTATGGCATTCTTGGTCCTGAGCCACCCCTTTACCCATTCCCAACATAAAAAAGGGGTGTCAATAGAACACCACTGACATCGAAAAATAATCAGTCTTTTTTCCCTGTAAAAATCGTGAATATTTACGTGGAAAATCATTTTCATGAAAAATGGTCTATGGCAACCTTGGTCCTGAGCCGCCCCTCTACCCATTCCCAACATAAAAAAGGGGTGTCAATAGAACACCACTGACATCGAAAAATAAACTGTCTTTTTCCTCAGTGCCCCCTTTCGTACACTCCAACCGCCATCTCACTTACCTCATACAAAAGAGAGAGACAAAGATGGCATTTATCGATGACGTCACAACGCATTCTCCATTTGACTGTAAACTCTAAACTTCTACATCCCGCCATTTTGTATTTTTTTATTTTTATTAAAAGAGTTGCGTTCGAAATTTGTGTGTGTGACATATTTATGAAAAACAAATTGTAATAATATTTTAAAAAAAAAAAACTCACTTACGACTTATTATTCTATAATAGTATTTTATTTAAAATATTATTGAAAAAATACAATTTATAAAGTTAAAATTCAATAAATAACATTAAAAATTATGTGCATCTCAGTTAAATAAAAATTGTACACAAATAAGTTTCAGAACACACCAACATCTTCATAGCCAATAAAATTGTGTTCGAAATTCAAATCACTTTGCCTCTCTACTCTCTAGAGAGCAAAAACGGCTTTTGCTCACTGAAATCGATGACCAAAGACACTATTTTCGTGCGAGAGTGGTGAAAAATTATTTATGGCATGAAGTCCAGAATAGGGATGTTGACTAATTTTTGGAATTGCTTTTATATGTTAGATAGACCCATTTCATACACGAATATCATATTTTTATGCAAAATTATATGATATTTCAATATAAAAATACGTAAATAAAAATGATTTTTTGAATTCTGGCTAAAACGTTCCGAACAGTCATTATTCATAACTTAAAAACTACTGAACCGATTTTGATGTAACTTATACTGTGCCCTTAGTTGGTCAATATTTAAGCCAAAAATAAAGTCAATAACTAAAATGTCTCTCTGAAAATATAAGATCCATTTTGGTTATTGACTTTTTTTGCTTAAATTTAGACCAACTTAGAGCACAGTATAAGTTGCATCAAAATCGGTTCAGTAGTTTTTAAGTTATGAATAATTAAAATATGTCGAAATCAGGAACATTGTACTTAGGAAGCGTAAGGCCAGTGGCGTGACGTCACGCGCCCTGATTGGCGTTCGCATTCGCGTAATAATAAGTAAAAATTATTGAAATTAAAATTGATTTTATTCCATTTTGGCTTGTAAATAGATCCTTAAAATGTGATTGTAGGTTTTTAAATACTGTCTTTTATGTGAAAAACATAACTTTATATGAATTTGTAACATGTGTCAACATCCCTATTTATCGAAAAAATGTAATTTAGTTCCGCAAAATTCCGCGGGACCTCATTCGTGAGAAGGACTCTACCACTGAGGTGTATACCTAAAATCATAGGCGGATCCAGGATTTGGTTTGGGGGGGGGGGGGGGGGGGGGCAAGGTGCAGACGGGCAAAAATATTATAATTTTTATTACGAAAAGTGTATGTTTAGCTCGCTCTGAGCGGTTAGGAAGTTTAAACATCCATTACAATAAGTGCGCGAGCAGCTAGCTGCGAGCGCCGAAAAAAAAAATTTATTTCAGAAATATGTGCGAAATTCGTAACTCTACAATGCTTCTGGGGGTACCTTGGCCCCCTGCCCCCCCCCCCCCCCCCCTAAAGCTTAAACATCCTTTATAATATGTGCGCGAGCAGTTAGCTTAATGACTCGGGGGGGGGGGGCGGCTTGGCCCCTTGCCCCCCCTCCCTAAATCCGCCTATGATTATCTATAACACAGATAAAAGGTTCTATAATAATCATTGCAAAATTTTACTAACATTATAAACGTGACAGTTTGTGTCTGGATGTATGCCTAAATGGGTGTGAACAGATTTTATGTCTGTGTGTCTCCGGATAACCAGTGATTTTTACAAAAGATCCCCCTAGATGGAGCGCCACAATCGCGTGATTTTAAGTTAAAATATCTACAGATTTTTAACAATTCATAATTTCTCATATTTAATTTCTCAATTAAATAGGTACATAATATTTAATTAATCTAACAAATAAAAAATATATAATAAATGAAGTATTCACAGTAATTATAAATCTATTATTTAGTTCCGCTAGGTTACGCGGGACTTCTTTTCTAAAACTGTTTGCAGAATAAACGATATTTCTTTTTCTTAGGACATTAGTTCCATTATTTTCCGTGGCGCTAGCTTGTATGTAAAATAATTTACTTTTACAATGAACTGTAAATGAATTTTTCTATTTATCTTCAGATGATTTTACATGTTCAGAAATTAAAAATAAGCAGCAAAAAGATATTTATTACTGATATTTACACGCATCATGCGCACATTAGATTATTTTCCGCTGGCGCTGATTCATTTGAGAAATAAGTTACATTTACTAATTTAAATGAATTCTAATTTGTTTGGCTACTATATAGCATCAAAGTACTCATCAAGACGAATCAAATGAGCCCAAACTCGATGGGGTTTTTTCTTTTAATCACGGAGTTCCTATGGCCACCTTCCAGCTCCGTTTCGGACCCTGGTTACTATATAGTATCAAAGTACTCGTCAAGACGAATCAAATGAGCCCAAACTCGATGAGGTTTTGTCTTTTGATTACGCGGTTCCTATGACTACCTTTCTTGTTTATTAGCATTTTATATGCGAATCTTTAGATTGATATAACTCTTTTATTTATGAACCGATTTGACTAAAACCAAGACTAAGGTTCAAGTAGAGAAAACTGCAACGTATTAGTGAAAATTTTATTCAAATCGGTGGTGTTGTTTAACCACACCAGTGACACAAACTATTTACAAATTTAGCCCAAATTAAACTAAAGGTCAACCACAAGTTTACACCCATACCGATAGATGGCGTCTGTAGCGTTTTTGGCACTATTTTTTTTTTGAATTGAATTTACTTTATATTCTATTACTTTTATTTCGAATTTTTGATGTAAATTAGGGGCGATGTGTCTGATATAAATGATTATTATTTATTTTTTTATTTTATTTTACGTTTCCCTAGGAAAAATTGACAAAATGTTTTACGAATTAGATCGCGCAAGCGACTTTTTCGCGTCGTTTTGTTCATATGCGTATTTTCACAGTTCACCTTAGTAAAGGATCACAATGAATGGGGAGAAATTTCCATTCTTATTATATGTATGGATATGGATGTTGGTGTTTCAGTTTTTCAAACTACCCTTCATTATGATTGCAAAATACTGAACACCGAATTAGGAGGAGAATAAATATAATTCGTTGGATCTTTTCAGTGATTTGAAAATGCGTGTACCGATTTAGGAAATTCTTTTATATCACATATATTCATATTCTATAAAAGTTTTTATTTAAAAAAATTGCAATAGAAATTATAACGTGCGTCGTGTTTTCACTTTTTAAAAGCAAAGTTAAACCAACACAAAAATTAAACCGACGTTCCGACCCAACCGAACAGGTTGCCCTACTTACACTGTCAGTGTCAAATCACAATTTATAGATTGTGTGGCCAACCTACTACATATTGCAGTTTCAGGTCGCCGAGGCTTGCAACATGACTAAACGACTGCCTTTTACATATCTAAATATACATAAATTATTTAAATATTTAAATTCACTTGTCGATGATGCCGTATTCCTGCTTAATAGCACTTTTAAAATTAAAAACTGGCAACGATGCGTGAAGTCTACATTATAACATAGTCTGTGGTCGTAGAAATAACAGTTTAATAGATAACAATCGAAATTAATTCTAATTTGGCGCGATTTAAGAAGATTAGGTAGGCAGCGGAAACCAATTTGCCCCGAACGTCTTACACAATAGCCCGTATTTCAATTTGAAATAATTGCTTTGAGTTTAGGTAAATAAGGGATGGTTTCATTTATCACGACTTAACTTTATTTAATACTAGCTGCGCCCAGCGGTTTTACGCTGTTCTGTAGTTGATTATTTTTCGCAAAAACAAAAAAAAAACTTTGAAAATATCACTCCTGTAGCCTATGTGTTATTCCAGGATCTAAGCTATTTCTTTTCCAAATATCAGCTCAATCGCTCCACCCGTTTAGGCGTGAAAGAGTAACAAACATACAACATCCAGACATCCAGAAATTCATGCATTCTTACAAACTCTCACATTTATAATATTAGTAAGATTAAAATGTACCAGTAACACAAACTGCTTATATCCAAGACATAACCCGCCGTAAAAGATTTCCTTCTAAGTTCATGTCCCGAGGCTTTTGTCGTCAGAAATAATGTAACGTTATATGTGACATTACGCTTTTATCATAATAGCAGCCGTTTTCATTGTTGTCAGCTTATCCTTAAGGAATTTCTGGCCTATCATATGATATTGTTGCCTCGGATATGATTTAATGAATCACACACAAAAACAATTGTTTCGCTACTTATACACAAGCCTATACTCTTACTTCTGACTAATCTTATAAACGCGAAAGATTGTAAGAATGGATGTCTGGATGTCTTGATTTTTGTTTGTTACTCTTTCACGCCATAACGGGAGGTGGAGCTGAAATTTGGTAATAGGCTACCGTACAGCAGGTTAAACCGCTGGGGGCAGCTAGTAGGTAATAATAATAAACTCATTTATTTCAGGCAACAAATAAAATGTACCAGAGGCCTATATATCTTATGCTCGCGGTTTTGCCCGCATAGAGAAATCCGGTCTTAGCGGAGGTCTACGTCATAAAATGTATCTGTGTTCCATATTTTAATCCAATTCGTTGAGTGGTTTGGGCTGTGCGTTGATAGATCAGTCAGTCACTCTTCTCTTTTAAGTAATCATCATTTATTTATTTATTTCAACCATATGGTGTCCACTGCTGAACATAGGCCTCCCCTTTGGACTTCAATATATACCGGTTGAAAGCGGCCTGCATCCAGCGTCTTTTCGCGACCTTTACCTATAACGTCCTCTTTTATATATTATAATAATAATAAATAATAAATATTTCAGGACGTTTCACACAGCGCCACCTAACCCCAAACTAAGCAACTTAATGCTTGTAATATGGTGGTTAGGATAACGGATATAATACTTATATACTTTTCTTTTGTAAATACATACTTATATTAAGATACAACTGCGGCGGACCACGGTTTATGTTGATTTCTAGATTTAGTTTGTATTTTATTTGTACGTCGCTAACTGTAGCAGCGCATTACTAACTGTAGCGTATTAATACTAAGTATGCAGTTAACTGCAAAGTGCGTACATAACCTTTTAAACTCTAGATTTTTCTACCTCATCATGACAAGTAAGTTAACTTCACATGTTCAAGTGTCAAGAAAATATGTTAAAACGTCACAAAATACGTATTCAATGAAAGCCTCCGCGAGAGAACAAGCTTATAAACCTACGCTACTAGCTATATCAAAGTAAAGCGTTCTGTAGTTGCATTCAACTATACGCCAAGATAAATCAGAATTAATTTCATGCGAAATTGTGCCTTATGCTAAAGACAAAAAGCATATAGCAGATGAATGCATTTGTGGTTTTATCAAGCGCACTTCAGTACACAAGATGGAGCTGAGACGGGCAGATAAACAACTTAATAAATGATTTTATTTTAGAAGAGGCTGTTGAAGCAGTTTAGACGTCTTGAAGCTTTTATGTAGTTTATTCGGTTTTATTTTGTATCTGTCGCTTAACCTCGTTTTAACAAGTTAAGAACTTACTGACCGTGTACGACAGTGGGACTGACTGATGAATGAATGAATGATATACGAGTAACTCTTTATTGTACACTACAAAAATTGCAACAACCGCACCGCTGATCTATCAACGCAAAGCTCAAATGGAAAAGAACAGTTTGTTACATACATCTAGTTTAACAGTTTTCGTACATAGAACCAATTTGAAAAAAACTAATTTAATTTCAAGAGATAGCCTTCTTACGAAAAAATCAATGTAACTTCCAATTAGAAGTTCCATTAAAATTTTATCAAAATCGGTCGAGCGGTTTTCGACTTATCAATTAAAACGTCTACCGCAAACAAATCAGAATAAAAACATGAAGTTTAAATTTTTAAACTTTGGACTAGACGTAGTGAACATGTTACAATGAAGCCTATCTAATTAATTATCTATTATTACAAATCGAAATTAAATTGAAAGTTAGTTCTTATCAAATAAACCCCTAACTCTTCAGACCATTAACTAAATTACATTTGACCCAACAGCGATAGCGGCCAGAGATAATTTGGTTACCACAAAATATCCCTAATGAAAATAAGGTTCATGTAACGCTATGTTATTTTGTGAAATTACCCATTTTGTAGGAAAAATTCAGTTATTTTTCTCTTTGAACTCCATTATTTTACCCGAGGGCAAGGAATTTGCTACTCGGGCATGGTGCTACCAGATTACAGGTTTTGTTTACAATATTAGCACGTATTTCACTTTTTAGGGTTCCGTAGTCAACAAGGAACCCTTATAGTTTCGCTTTGTCCGTCCGTCCGTCCGTCTGTCTGTCCGCGGCATTGCGGAGAAACTATAAGTCCTAGAAAAGTGTAATTTTGTATACAGGTAAGTAATAATAAGGGTAAGAGAACGGTGACAAAAAATAATTTTTAATTAATTAATTTAGGCTACCTCCCGTACACGTAAGATGGGGATGATTTTTTTTTTCTGGCTGATACCATCGTGTGGGGTATCGTTGAATAGGTATTTTAAAATGAAGGACGGTTTGCTAAGAAACTTTTTCGATTTCATGTTCTGTTTGAAAGATATTCAAGTTTTAAAAAAAAAATTGAGCGTCCCCCCCCTCTAAAATCTGAACTACTAGCTTTAAAATTCTGAAAAAAATCAGAGGTATGCTTTCAACCATGAACTTTCCAGGAAAACTATAGCGGTTAAGATAAAATTATTAGTTTCGGTAAAATCAGCAAAATAAGAATACCTAAAGCTAACCTAGCCTATAGTTTATTAATGCATAACTAGATGGCGCTAGTAGTAAAATTAGATCGCGCAAGCGAATTGTTCATATTACAGTGTTACTTAGCTCATAATTTCTAACTTAAGTTTTTTTATTATAATTTGATATAGCATGGTCAAGGCTACTTGTGTGAATGATCCGGATATATTTTTTTTAATTTGCGGAGAATATTATGCTCAAAGAATTCCGTTTGAATGTGACAACGTTCATAATTTAGGCTTACAAAAATTACTTTGGATACTCCCTGGAAATTAACGACAAGCCTTGGATTCCCCAAAAGTTATGCAAAACGTGTGTTGAGTATATACGTTTGTGGACAAATTAGAAAATAAATAGATTTTGGTACGAAACCGCTATAATGTGGAAAGGACTCGAGAACCATCACGATGACTTATTTTTGCTTAGTGTAAACATAAAACTATTGTTTTGATTTTTTTAAAAATTAAGTATGCGGAACATAACTGGCTCATAATGTGTTCATTTAAAAATGGTTTACTTTGTTTTAGGCCAATGGTGGTTATATTTTTTTTTTGTAAAGTAAGAATTATTTGGACTTTTCTCAACACGTCCAAAAACTAATGCGTCACTTTCAAAGGCTCGAATGTGACATAACCATCAAGTTACACTCTCTCCACGACCACCTAGACTATATTCATGACAATCTTGGGGTACTAAGTGAAGAATTGGGCAAGCAATTCCACCCGAACTTTTGTTCGATGAAGTAACGCTATCAAGGCTTCTGGAACGCACATATGATGGCTGAATATTGTTAGAGCATTTAGAATAGCCCTTAGAATAAGAATAGCATTTAGAATTGCTCTGCCTTCAGTTTCAGCAAGAAAATCAAATAACATAAAGAGTTTTTCAACTTAAACTTAAATTAATTAGGATCATCTCTACATTGACCACCCACAAGGTGGACAGACGACCTTATAAAGGTCGCCGGAAGACGCTGGATGCAGGTCGCTTCCAACCGGTACATATGGAAGTCCAAAGGGGAGGCCTATGTTCAGCAGTGGACGTCTTACGGCTGAGATGATGATGATGATGATCTCTACATTTATAGCGTTTTATTACGAAAACAACATAATATGTGTCATATCTTTTTAACTAGAGCTGGTACAGAAATTTCAGTCACAAATTTGAAATCGTCGTCAAAAATCATCCAAAATGCTGTTGTGCAGTGTATTCAATCTACTAGAACTACGGAACCCTACATTGTGCGTGGCCCGACTCGCGCTTGGCCTATTTATTATTCTGAGGTTTTGGGTAGATGGTTTGCTCTCATTAAATTAGAAAACAAAAGAAAAACGAGCCATACCTATATTCTGCTTTTACCCTTGAATTTACTTGCGGTGATTGTAATAACACAATTTAGAAAAGTTATAGAGTATAGGTATAGGTAATATAAGTTTAGTTCTCGAATAGAACAGGTTGCTATACTTACACTGTCACAGTAAAATCACAACAGTAGGTTGTGTGGGCACCTACCTATATATCGCAGTTTTAGGTCGGCGATATCCCATCATGACCTGCAACATTATCTTCCGATAGCTTCCTATATTTCTGATAGGCTACAGGTGTAGAGATCGTTGGGCTACAGACACGAACCACGGAACTTTTGAAACACATTAGTGGCCAAATTTCCCACCAAGGTTTTGAATCGCGGGCCTCCGGATTCCAAAGATGCTGGGCTATTATTATTTAATCTTATAATATGTCACTGAACGACGAGCGGAATGCAGTGTTGCGATATTTTACTAATTGAGTAATGGGCAGGCGTCGTCAATTAAGATCAGGCGAGCTTCTTCAGGCTCATATCGTTAACTATCTGATCCCATAAAGGATATCTTCAATGTTTAAGAATCAATACAGGCTTCAGTAAAAGGCCAAAAATCCTATCCACCCACCGCCTGACCCGTGGATAAACAAAGTAATTTCAGTACGTAATTGTCAAAAAATAAACTTCCAGGCACTCTGAACAGCTATTCGGTAAATTGGATTCCTTCAGTTTTGTTTTGCTTCGTTGAGGAGCAATTTTGTGTAAAGCTTCGTTGACTGTGTAGGCCTTTAGGATTTTATTGTTACGTTGGTTTGCTTGTTCTTTTATTACTTTTTTATTGAATAGGTGACCCGTTTGTGTGAATCTCTCCATATTAATTTTAAAAATGGTACCTAATTACTATTACCATTTGTATGTCAACCTTTAGGCATCTCGGGCCAATAGTGTTCCGGTCCTTTGGTAGGCGTGCGTAGGGCCGAAGCGTAGAGAACACGTAGAGGCCCCTTTGACAATTTGCTCTAAGTTGTAATGTGACAATAGCCGATGAATAACCCCTGTGTACACTATAAAAATGCACCCGAGAAGTATAACCAACAACTATTGACTATTGTGAAAAATGTGGCTTCTAAAATTACTGGTCTATTAAGATGAGTTGTTAATAGACTGGTGATATGGTGCCATTATTATTACCATTTCATTATTACATAATTAAATTAAACTATCTATTAAGTACGACAATCTAAGATCTTGTAAGAGTACTTTAATTTCAACTAATTTAATAATAATATTTGGTATAGAGGAAGGTTTTTGGAAGGTAAAGTTTGTATGTAATGATACTTTTCCACCAATCATCCGCTGGCTGTAGTTAGTTAATAAAACTGTAAGTTAACCTTTTTCAGACCTAAATCTGGGTCATAAACGGGTTCAAACCAGATCAGGCCTCACCGCACCGGGCGAGTTGCATCGTGACGTCACTGGGTAAATGTCATCGGTGACGTCACAGTAACCTACTTGTGGAGCATCGTAACCAATGATATTATATGAAAATAGTGGTCGCGAGTTTGTTAATTTGTATAAAAATAACAATATTATGTGTCTCTTTTTATTTTCTCCGTTCTATAAAATGAAAAAGCAAATTTGTCAAGTTTTATGGAAATTAACCCATAAGTTCATCTGTTAAGAATAGAAAAACACTTTATTGCAAACCAAGATACATAGGAAATAATTAGACTAGCAATAACATACTTAAAATTAAAGGTAAAAAAATTAGCTGTCTTATCGTATAAAGCAATATCTTACAGACAACCTGGCTGGAAGGAAATTTACGAACATGTACATGTAAATTTAGTGCGGTTTTATCAACAGTGAATGATTAAAGAAGTATATATTAATGAATACTGTGCCCCTTAAAAAGTACCTTATTTATTATTCTAGATTTTAGGCTACATATTTTATACCAAAGTTAAGCTCATTAGGTTTAGCTGTCTAGGTTAAGTTATATAGGCGTTTTATAATCTTAGTAGGATGACACAACGTCAGCGAAACTACCGAATCGATTACGATAAAACTCGGAGATGCTACTGAAATTCTGCACGAACACAATGGCTACTTTTGAGAGAGTTAATAGATTATTATTAAAAGTGCTATATTATTGAGCATTGCTCTAGCTTACTTAATATTACAAACGTGTAAGTTTGTAAGAATGGATGTCCGGATGTTTGTGACTCTCTCACGCCTAAACGGGTAGACCGATTAAGCTGAAATTTGGTATAGAGATAGCTTAGACCCTCGAATAACACAGGCTATTATAGTACCTACAGCGGGTAAAACTGCAGGCCCAGCTAGTTTACTATAAATACGCAGAGTAGAGACACGGTCACGTCATCTACCCCTATATATAACTGTGATCGTAACCTATTGATACGGGGTTTACGACCCGACTGTCTGTGCTGGTATTGGGGAAAACTCGGCAGTTTGATGGAGATGAGTATATTATGAAGTGAAAACAGGTCATGCAGTCATTGCTGTACTGTCTTATTAATATACGAGTACCATTAATTTCCTTCATTGAGATCGTACACAAAATGTATTATTTTAGATTTCAATTAAATAACGCGGATTTGTTCGCTATCCTCCAGCCCAATCGGTCTTGCAGTTTAAGCGGTTTGTTTTATGCTTTTTTTTCTTGGTAATTTCTCACACTGATCTTTGAAGGTACAGTGTGAGTGGTAGATGTTTTGGGTAGGTAGGTTTAGCGAACATTTACGTAGTAGTGTCGGATCTTCAAGATATTTTCCTGGCGAAATACATTCCGCTTGCCACCCTGAGCAACTTCGGGGGTAATCACCGGGGGTAGATTTCCTTTGCAGGAGGTCGTCTAGGTGGGTACCCTAACAGTGCCAGTTATTCTACCGCCTGAGCAGTAATGTGCAAACATTACTACTGTGCTTCGGTAGGAGGGCACTGTAGCTAGTGAAATTACTGGGCTAAAGAGTCTTAACATCTTATGACTCTTGAGTAAGAAGCGTTGGTGCAGTGCACCTAGAATTTTTTTTTTTTTTATAGAAGACTAATCAAGCGTTTGACCGCAATCTCACCTGTTGGTAAGTGACGATGCAGTCGAAGTTGTAGCACGCTTGTTTAGTAAGAACCTATTCACTCTTGATTTGAACAGACCTACGTTATAGCATTCGGGAAATACTGAGAGTGGTAGCGAGTTCCATAACTTCGCCGTTCTCATAATGAAGGACGAAGCGAATCGCTTAGTCCGAGCTGCTGGTATACTCACCAGATATTGGTGGCGCAGTGCCGTTTGCCTGGAAGTTCGGTTGTAAAAGGGTGATGGTGGAACTAACCCGTGGAGTTCTGAGGAGCACTCTCCATGATGGAGCTTGTAAAAGACGCTCAGGCTGGCAACTGAGCGTCGATGTGCGAGATCCTGTAATTTGGTCTCATTCAGCCTCTCATCACCAATTAATTTACGGGCACGACGTTCAATGGAATCCAAGGCCTCGAGCTGGTATTTGGCTGAACCGTCCCAAAGATGGCAGCAGTACTCCATACAAGATCGGACTTGAGCTTTATAAAGTGTAAGAAGCTGTCCAGGAGTGAAGTAGCGCCTCACTTTGGATAAAATACCCAGCTTTTTACCAGCTACCTTGGCTTTGGATTCAATGTACGTGCCGAAATTCAGGTTTGATGAAAGGCTGACACCCAGAAGATCCAGATGATCGGTCACAGGAATCGAAATGCCATGGAAAGTGGGGGAATGATTAAAAGACGCCTTTTTTGCAGAGAATAGACATGCCTGCGTTTTCGAGGCATTGAACTAGACCAAGTTGAAGTCACCCCATTCTGACACTTTTACTAAGGTCGAGTTCAACCTCTCCACCATGGCTGATCTCTGAGCTTGAATATCGTCACTACCAACTCGTGCATTAGGCATACTGTATCTCTCAATAACTGTGCTGTCATCTGCATACCCATAGATACCGGGACAGAGCAGGTCATTAATATGCAGCAGAAAAAGTGTTGCTGAGAGAACAGATCCCTGAGGTACCCCAGCGTTAATCGACATTTGATCGGACGCGCAGCCCTGGAGGACCACCCGTAACGATCGTTCCCTCAGGAAATCGGATAGCCAATTGCACAATTGGGCTGGTAGCCCGTAGAGAGGGAGCTTTCCCAGAAGGCTGTCGTGCCAGACTCGGTCAAAAGCTTTGGAAATGTCCAGGGATATGGCGAGAGCTTCCCCATGTTTTTCCAAAGCTTCACCAACAAGATGAGTGACACACGCAAGAAGATCCCCAGTAGACCGGTCTCGGCGGAAGCCGTATTGGCGGTCACTGAGGAGGTCGTTGGTTTCAAGGTGAGCCAGGATCCTGTTATTGATCACTCTCTCCATCGACTTACAAAGTAAGGAGGTGAGAGAGATCGGACGGTAGTTTGAAGGGTCAGCACGACTGCCTTTTTTGGGTACTGGTTGCACGTTTGCAACTTTCCAACCTTTGGGGACTACTCCCAACTCTAATGACAGGCGGAATAAACGCGTAAGTACCGGAGACAACTCTGGCGCACAATTCTTTAAAACTATTGCAGGTACCCCATCGGGACCGCTGGCTTTACTAACGTCTAGAGCTCGAAGTGTTCTAAGAACCTCCTTCTGATGTATGCGAATATCGGGCATGAAAACCCCGCAGTGTTGGATAAGAGGAGGTGTGGCACTTGTAGCATCTAGACGAGAGGATTTTGCAAATAGAGAGGCAAATAAATTTGCCTTCTCTGTGGCGGAGTGTGCCAGCGAGCCGTCAGGTTTTAGCAGTGGTGGTAGCGAAGGTTGGCAGAAGTTAGCTTCAACCGCTTTAGCAAGGGACCAAAAAGCTTTACTGCCCGTTGGTTGAGATGCAAGTTTCTTCCCTATTCGACCGACGTGGTTGAAGTAACTCCTTTTCAACGTCTTCTTATACTCCTTGGAGGCAGCATTAAAAGCTTTCTTCTTAGTTCGAGTGTCTGACGCTTTGCGCACACGCGCGTCAGCCCAGGCTAGGTATGCTGAGTGTTTGCGTGCTTCAGCACGCGCACATTCAGCCCCAAACCAGGGGCGAGCCTTGCACATAATTGTGAAATTCTGGGTAGCACTGTACTGATTATGGGCAGCGTTATCTCTTAACATCAGGAGAGCGTCTTGCTCGTCTTCTTACTTCTCCACATAAAAAAAAAACCTGAGCAACTGTAACGCTATTCGCAGGGTTATGTGGGACTCCTCGCCGAAGAAATTGGCAGATGTACTCAGTTAAACCCCGGAGTCCATCCAGCCGCTATTCAACGGGTAAGACGAAGGTAGGTACGCTCTCGCATTTTTCACCATCATACTGCGAGACCTGCAATATGAACTAACGATTGACACACATAATATTTTATAGAATGGCCGGACGTCCACCCACAAGGTCGACAGACGACCTTATAAAGGTCACCGGAAGATGCTGTATACAGGTCCCTTCTAACCGGTATATATGGAGCTCTAAAGGAGGCCTATATTCAGCAGTGGACGTCCTTCGGCTGAGATGATGATGAGCCGAGACGAATCAATGTGATGACTTTATTTTTTACAAATATGTATAGGCAATTGTGTATGACGTGTACCTACCTAATTAATAATTTGTATTTGTATTTGACCCTCAGATTTACATGCCTTCCGAAAACGGAAAAACAACCTACGAGTACCTAAGCAATAAATCAATGTAAAACGGTGCTAATATTTCAGCCACTATGTATACAGACAATGCAGTTATTTCGAGGTGGAATATTTAGTGCGCAGATGAGTCACGGAATTGTTTCCGGTGCTTTTAACCGCTTGCCTGAACGGTTACAGGAATTGCTTGTTTATCTATACTGAATATTGTGAACTTGCTATTTTGAATATGGCAATGTTTATTATTATTTATAAAATTATATTAAATTGATCTGACATTTTTATCACAACAATTTCATATTATAATCATGTTTAATGTATGTTTTAGGCTTGGCAACTGTTATACTCGTATCATAATGTAATTCTTATGTTTAAGCATTAATTCAAAATCAATTTGTGTACAATTTATGCCTATAAGCATATTTCTTGAAAAAGGTACATATTTCAATAATATTTGCATATGAGGAACTGTATACCCAATGAATAAGACCTACTAAATGTACCATATTTTGTGCAAATAAATATATTTCATTTCATTTATATCGGTTTATTTTTTAAAATACACTTAACGCGAATAATTGCATACTGTGCTTCGGTAGGAGGGCACTGTAGCTAGTGAAATTACTGGGCTTGATGAGTCTTAACATCTTATGACTCTGAAGTAAGAAGCGTTGGCGCAGTGTAACCAGAATTTTACCTTTGTAAAAGCCTGGGTAGCACTGTACTAATTATGGGCAGCGTTATCTCTTACCATCAGGAGAGCGTCTTGCTCGTCTTTTTATTTCGTTGTATAAAAAAAATGCGCAAAGTGGGACCGCACAACATGTGATTAAAGAAATGATCATAAAAACTTTAACTTTTAATGAGAGTAACATCGCAATTATATGTAGGAAGCTTAATAATTATAATAGCTGAATAAAATACCAGGAAAGTTAGTCCATTGAGAGCAAATTTAATCTCTATAAAATTCAGTGGGCTTTCATATAAGCTTATTGGCTTTCATGTAAGCTTAACTTGCCTAAATGATTTCCATGAATTCGTTGCTAAAAATACCGAAGTAAATATTGAATGTCCAATTTAAATGCCTTTATTAAGAAAACATGTATATTGAAGAAAAAAATCTTTTAATCACGATTTCAATAGGAGGGCGAGAAGCACTTTTTAATTTATAACCTAAAAACAATTCCGACCATTTGTGTTTTTGTTTTATTTATTTTGTACAGGATTTTGTCGCTGAGCGACCATATCGTCCCATAAGACTAATACAATAGAACGACAAAAATAATCTACATTTTAACATTATAAGCTAATAATTAAGTATATCTATAATATATTAATAGTTAATAGTCATGGTAAATTAAATCTAAGGTTAATCTTATCTATAAATTTCTTGGTATCAGCAGAGGAAGGATCAGCTAAAATACTGTCAATAAGACCAATTTGATTAAGACTGTTTACTTTAAAGTGAGCATGGACAAAAAAAGAGGTGTGGCACTCGGAGACTGCCGCTAAAGCTATTGCATAGCATTTTTATCTATAGATGGAAAAACTAAAAAGTATCACCGCTGTGCCGGTCGGAGTGGGGGGTGTTAGGTTATTTTTCGTTACAGAATTTCTGGATTCGGTCCCCACGCTCAAGGCCCGCGATAGAAGCTACGCAATAGCTTAAAAAACAAAACAAAACCATGTCTCCAAGCGGTCATTGTGACCGTGTTCCGGCATGATGTTCAGTGAAGCCAGGGGGGATTTATCCCGCCTTCTAGGTTTAGTCTGCTTCTATCTACGAACGCATCGTCGCTTAAAGCTAACCTATAACGAATAAGAAAAACAATTCGCTCAGGGCACAATCCATAAGAATGTCTTCCTGTGAGATGATGACACCAAGATGTTTGCAGAAAATTTGCTGATTTCTAATTTGTTGTACCAATTATTTGCCAGATATGACTGCTCCAAGAACTAAGCTCAAAATCAATTTGACAAAAATAGCTCTCGAAAAAAAATGAATAGCTTTCACTGCCTATTTTCATTCCAAGTTTTACGATTATTACGTTTAAGCCGGGCAAAGGTTATATAAAATGTTGAGATCGTGTAAATAACCTTTCACAGTTCACGCAGGTCGTAAAAATATTTCCTTTCAATAAAATACTGATTTTATATGAAATACAAAATGTTGGCATTATACATTATTTCTTCGTAGTATAATTCATATAAAACCCAGTTTACATGATACTCTTTTGGACTCAAGAAGTTCTTTGATTTACTTTTAATACCTACTAATAAAAAAATATTTCTTGTGTTTTACTCGGCGTTTTGGTTACACGTAAAATTGCATGACTTACGATATTTCCATTGAACTTCATCAGCGTCAGCGGTACCTACTAAATAAAATAAATAATTCAGGACATTTCACACAGCACCACCTAACCCCAAGCTAAGCAATTTAATGCTTACTTGCTTCTGCATTATGGCGGTATCCACTCTCATCCATTGGGGTCAGCTTTGCTAACAATGACATAAGAAACGTAGATTAAATTTTTGACTTTCTCACATAATATTAAATTCGTAAAAAACCGAAAACGACGCCGCGGCAGGCCCAGAATGCGATGGAGAGATGAGCTTGACTCATAGTTACCGGATTGGACCCGAATTGCAATAGACAGGGATGAGTGGAGAGAGAGAAGGGAGGCCTTTGCCCTGCAGTGGGACAATAAAGGCTAAATAATAAATAATATAAAATAATGAAGTAAAAAAGTTTCTGTAGTCAAATATTGCTGAGGAAAAATATAGGTAGCAGGGTTAGAATATTACGACTACCACTTACACTTCACTTATACGACTAATATCATTATTGCCTGCAAGGTCGCGTGAACCGCAGTGTAAATCAAATTTCGTAGCCCAATGCCACTCATAATAGAGGCACGCAATAAATATGGCAGTGGAACGGTCGTCATACGATCAGAACAGTTTTGAGCCTAGCACGGAGTAAACTAAAACATTCTCGGAAGTAGAATGTATTTTTTTATACAACGAAGTCTCCTGATAGTAAGAGATAACGCTGCCCATAATTATCACAGTGCTACCCAGTGCACTGCGCCAAAGCTTCTTACTTGAGAGTCATAAGATATTGTGACTCTTCAGCCCAGTAATTTCACTAGCTACAGTGCCCTCCTACCGAAGCACAGTAATGTTTGCACATTACTATTCAGGCGGTTGAATAACTGGCACTGTTGGGGTACCCACCTAGTCGACCTCCTACAAAGGAAGTCTACCTCCGATAAAACCCTCGGTATGGGATTAATTAAATAAAAAAAGTAAAAAAATGTTTTTAAGTTAAACGGTTTTATTTTAAACATGTACTAAAAGCTAAAAAATAAAATCGTGAGGCACGTCAAATATCTACAATTGTCAAAGAAAATGTTCATTAGAGATTTAGATATTTGACGTGCCTCACGATTTTATTTTTTAGCTTTTAGTACATGTTTAAAATAAAACCGTTTAACTTAAAAACATTTTTTTACTTTTTTTATTTTAAGGCTTTTTAGTACAATGTATTCTACTTGTCAAGCCCTTTCATTTGATACCCATATTGATGAAATTGAAAAAAAAATAGGTTATCCGCCATTTTATAGCGGCGGCCATCTTGGATTTTAATTTTGTATAGTGCACTGTATTCTACTTATCAAGCCCTTTCATTTGATACCCATATTGATATGATTAAAAAAAAATACGTTATCCGCCATTTTGTAGCGGCGGCCATCTTGGATTTACAATAATATTGAATATACATAATTGTATTGTCACCAGAACCAAAGGCGTATACCAAATTTCAAATCAATCGGTTGACAGGAAGAGGGTGAAATTTCATTTACTAAATTTGACCCAAGAAAAAAGAAAAATAAAACAAACAGAGTAAGCTAAGTAAAACCGTTTAATAAAAATATAGGATTATTACAAAAGGGAATGTGAACTTCACAGCTAGATAAGATCGAACACTCCGTGCTAGGCTTATTTGAAAGCGATGTCACAATCGCTCATTCTATAATAATAATTAATTTTTGTTTTACTCGTATCTGTCTGCATTGATGACTTCGATTTTGATACAAATCCTTTAATGGTCGACTTAATATCGAGGGAAATCATGCCAGTAGGCCCTAGTTATCGTAACTAAATATTGATTATTATAATTGCTTATACTTACATACCCGCATTCATCAAAATGAGTCTGTACACAAACATTTTTGATCTACCTAGGAAATAAACCCGAGACTTTTGAATCATAAAATCGAATCCCTACTCAGTACTCGGTCAGTCAGTAAAAAAGGTCAATCTCATCTTAAAGTAATCTGCGAATAGAGGGTTTTCTGCCCTGAAGGTCAAATGGTAATATTTTTTTATTATAAGTAGAGAATGCTACTCGAGCAGTGTGTAGGAATTCTTATTAGCTGTCGTGCGGTCTTAATGAGCACTTCCTTTATATACCCTTTACGATATTACTGATATAGTCATGTATGATCTAAAATGGGCATAAAATAGCATGGGCTTAGTCAGTTAGCACCTGTGACCTATACACGGTCCTAATGAAGGGCATCGTATACTTAATTAAAATGTGCGAGTGATATTAGGCGATGATGCCTGATGCAGTCAAAAATAAATCATTACCTGACTTTGCTGAACATCACGCCGGCACACAGTCATCATAATGACCGCTTGGCGACACAGTTTAAATACAATTTTGTTTTTTTAGCATAATATGGTCTTAAAAGAAACAAGACTTAAAAGAACAAAACCTTTCGAGTTGTGTAGTGACAGTGCCAGTAAGATGTAGTGTTAAAATATCAGTGTAGTGCTACTTATTGAGAACACGTGAACAAAGTGCCTCCCCTTAATAGAGCAATAAGAACAAGTGCCAATGGACACATTCTTAGTTGTAAATGTTTACGTAGCATCTTAAGTTAGATTTAAATTACTTATTAGCCTATATATGAATTAAGGCTAGATTGTAATATAAATGACATAACCATAATATCATGTCATTTAAAAAATAATAATATGGGTCTGGCTTGGGACCGCACTAAAGTACTAGCATAAAGTATATCGTCCTTATTAAATATAAAAAGGAAAGTGTGACTGACTGATCTATCAACGCACAGCACAAACCGCTGAACAGGTCAGGGGATAAGGTTAAAATTTTTATTTACTGATAATATATTTTATGTATGGTACGTAGACCTTCGCAAAGAGAGGATTTTACCACGCGGTTAAACCATAAGCATAACAAAGAGAGGATTTTACCACGCGGTTAAACCATAAGCATAAGTATTGTATGGCTCATTCTCATGGAATCGATTCTCATCGTCACCTTCATGGCAATTCTTATTTATTGCTTATTTGTAATGTTTATGTATAATATCGTATAGAGCTGGATAACACGAGTAAACTTTTATATAAATGATTTAAATCGTACGATTCGTTTCGAAGAAAAACAGTTTTGAAATTTTCGACGCCACGAAAGTGATTCAGTCAATATTTTTCACAATTTTTTCAAGTAAACCCCTTTTAAAAAACTCAATCTACCAAAAATGTACAATAAAATAACATTCTACGTAACAACAAACCTCACTACAGACGAAAATATGCGTAATTTGTGATATTACTTTACCTTTCACTTTACTTTTTTATTAGGCAGAAATTTGGTATGTATGTATTAAAACCCTAACATAACAGATAAAGTACTTTTTAGTTAGTAAAAAGGCCCTTTCTAAACAAAACAATACAAAAATATCACTTTCGTGGCTTAAAAATCACGTTCATGGTAAAAAACGCTATGAAGGTGATGCCACGCTGGTGACGAAAATAACCCTTTTTGATGAAATTCTAGAAAGTTTAGGTATAATGTATAAAATGAAATACTACATCTTTATCTCGCACATTTTGGCGTTTCGAAAAGCTAGCTTTGATTTAAATAACTAAAATACAATGCATAAAAATGTTGTCCATGCAAGTGATTGGTACACCCATGAATAAATTGAAACTTAACAATTATATTTTTTCCCACGGCTCGATAAGTCATATATCCTACTTCTACGATTGCAGAACATGACCATTATTGAAAAGAATCGAACTCTGTATTGGATTGTTGTTGTTGTGTTTTACAGCAGCCGTAAAACTAAGCAAATTTAAAGCACCTAAAATCGTGTGACCGCCACATTATGTCATTTTAAATTCAAAATAATAATGAAAGGCTTTTTTTAGACTGTATACCGTAAAGTGTATTTGTTTGCGAAAATTTTGGTATATGTTATATACAGATACACCGAAATTTGTTAAAGTAGTGTCCAAATGTTTTACTGCAACGGAAAGTGTGACACCATGAGAATACGAAAAATGGCCCCGTTTTTACAAGCTTTATATTACTTTCACCTGTCTGTTGTCTGTCTGTCTGTCTGTCTGTCTGTCTGTAATCAAATCTTGCAAGTTTAATTTGACCCACTTCCCGGTTTCCAATTGAGCTGAAAATTTGCATGCGTGTGTAAATCGGATGACAATGCAATATTTTTATGACATCGAGCTGATCTGATGATGGAGCTGGAAGGTGGCCAAAGGAACTCTGTCATAAAACAACGCAACCCCATCGAGTTTGGGCTCATTTTGATTTGTCTTGACGAGTACTTCATGATGCAAGATAATAACAATAAATAAAGCTTGTTTTTAAAAAGTATTTTTAAAATTTCACTTGTTATTTACCTTTCATGTTAAATTTTAGTATTATTTTTTGCGTCAATTATGACAATCTTTATTTATTTTGTAGCGTAATATATGTTTTATCCACCTATCCAATATTCATGTCTCTTTCTTTAACCGTTTAGGAAATATAACCGTGTGACCATCAAATTTGAGCTAAAATGAGAATGAGCCGTATAAGCAATCACCAAGAAAACGAAAACAAAGACTAAGTAAGAATACGCCCACAGACATAGCCACAGATTACTACCCATTCAATCGGTCCCACATCGCAAATCCAATCTGATTTATCCTGAGCAGGCCATCTGATAAATTATATCCTGCGGAGAGATACACATGACCTTTCTAACACAACTTTGTTTTGAGATAGGAATGTGAACTTGGACTAGTCTTAAATTGCACGACGTTTTTAACATTTTGCGGGTAGAGAAGTTCAATTTTAAAATGGTTTAGCTTGGCATGTCTAACTGTATTTGAAACTAAATTATGGGCATGGATTTTTCGCTTTCATATGACTAATGTACCCAATTTTCAGTAAAATCACGCCTGAAGTCATGGCCAAAATTACCAGTATAGTAAAGTGGAAAAATCGCTCATAACAATAATAATTATTAGTATGGGGCCGGGATTTTAACTACGTTGTCAATACGTTAGGTACCACCACATTATACACTTATCTTAGCCTATAGGCCTCAAAAATGTTTTTGGTAAAAAATATTAACTATGCTTAGATCGTGCTTTTAACGGGGAAATCATGACTTTTACGAGTATTATGTCATGTCACGACTAAATGTCATCCCACACATTTTTACGACTCAGTGGGCCAAGCGCATACATTGCGTAGACTTATCTTGCTGTCAAGTCAATAACTGTCATCTTATTCCATCATCATTGTTCTTATTCATTCACAAAAGTACAATCACAATGTATAGAATGATAGTTCTACTCTTGAAGTTTCGTCGGGATCCCATACGCCATGCTACGGTCACAGCACACGATGACACCTTTCAAGACTAAAAACTTAAAGTAAATGTATGGGATGTCATGTTCTATCTGCGGGTCTTGCTCATTCCCGCACGGCTTGCTACAAGAGTAAGAGTGCCGTATTTTTTGGCAGTTACCTACATTTTATTTACTGTGTTTATTAATAAATCTGCAAAAGAAAACATCTAGACAATTTATTGCGTGCCAATTAAACGTGAAAATAATTCCACGATAAATTTTATTGTTCTCAGAGCAGACACGTCGTAACTTTGCGGTAATCATTTTAATAGTTATTACGAAAACCATATTTTAGCCTCCAATATAATTAATGGACCAATCGTGAAATATGAGCCACAATACATTTTGGTAAGTTGGAATTTTATTGATCTGCTTATATATAAATGTTGTGTACCTTTGAGAGTTTTGTACTGGAGTCTTACAATATAGGGATGTGGATGAGATAATAAAATTTAAAATTGGTTATTTTTTATGATTTTTAAAAACTTTTTTTTCTAAAACATTAAAATAACTCGACCTAAAATAACATATATTGCGCTTAAATTATGGCTAATGAGTTCCCCAATAATTCTCCATATATGTTACGGCTAAAATCCGCAGTGATGACCGCAGTTGGTTAAAGTTAGGTGTAGAAACTTTATTTTCGGCCTCATGCGTTTAAAACGTGAGACAAGTTGTTATCAACATGTAATTACATGTTTAATTGTTTTTGTATGGTGATCGTCATAAAATAAGCATGAAGTATTCCTTAATGATGAATTGAGAACTCTGGAATAAGTACAAGTCGGGTCTGGTTGTAAACCTAACCAACTGATGTCGGTTTGCCCTGAATCCATACATATAATAAGAATGGAAATTTCTCCCCATTCATTGTGATCCTTCACTAAGATGAATCGTGAAAATACGCATATGAACAAAACGACGCGAAAAAGTCGCTTGCGCGATCTAATTCGTAAAACATTTTGTCAATTTTTCCAAGGGAAACGTAAAATAAAATGATAAAATAAATAATAATCATTTATATCGGACACATTGCCCCTAATTTACATCAAAAATTCTAAATAAAAGTAATAGAATATAAAGTAAACTCAATTCAAAAAAATATGGTGCGACAAACTGCGACAAACTAAAAATACGCCATCTATCGATGTAGCTGTAAACGAAACCTTTAATTTGGGCTAAATTTGTAAATAGTTTGTGTCACTGGTGTGATTAAACAACACCACCGATTTGAAAAAAATTTTCACTAATACGTTGCAGTTTTCTCTACTTGAACCTTAGTCTTGGTTTTAGTCAAATCGGTTCATAAATAAAAGAGTTATATCAATCTAAAGATTCGCATATAAAATGCTAATAAACAAGAAAGGTAGTCATAGGAACCGCGTAATCAAAAGACAAAACCTCATCGAGTTTGGGCTCATTTGATTCGTCTTGACGAGTACTTTGATACTATATAGTAACCAGGGTCCGAAACGGAGCTGGAAGGTGGCCATAGGAACTCCGTGATTAAAAGAAAAAACCCCATCGAGTTTGGGCTCATTTGATTCGTCTTGACGAGTACTTTGATGCTATATAGTAGCCAAATAAATTAGAATTCATTTAAATTAGTAAATGTAACTTATTTCTCAAATGAATCAGCGCCAGCGGAAAATAATGGAACTAATCTAATGTGCGCATGATGCGTGTAAATATCAGTAATAAATATCTTTTTGCTGCTTATTTTTAATTTCTAAAACATGTAAAATCATCTGAAGATAAATAGAAAAATTCATTTACAGTTCATTGTAAAAGTAAATTATTTTTCATACAAGCTAGCGCCACGGAAAATAATGGAACTAATGTCCTAAGAAAAAGAAATATCGTTTATTCTGCAAACTGTTTTAGAAAAGAAGTCCCGCGTAACCTAGCGGAACTAAATAATAGATTTATAATTACTGTGAATACTTCATTTATTATATATTTTTTATTTGTTAGATTAATTAAATATTATGTACCTATTTAATTGAGAAATTAAATATGAGAAATTATGAATTATTAAAAATCTGTAGATATTTTAACTTAAAATCACGCGATTGTGGCGCTCCATCTAGGGGGATCTTTTGTAAAAATCACTGGTTAAGCGTCATTAAGCAAGCTGCTCGCGCACATATTATAAAGGATGTTTAAGCTTTAGGGGGGGGGGGGGGGGGGGGCAGGGGGCCAAGGTACCCCCAGAAGCATTGTAGAGTTACGAATTTCGCACATATTTCTGAAATAAATTTTTTTTTTCGGCGCTCGCAGCTAGCTGCTCGCGCACTTATTGTAATGGATGTTTAAACTTCCTAACCGCTCAGAGCGAGCTAAACATACACTTTTCGAAATAAAAATTATAATATTTTTGCCCGTCTGCACCTTGCCCCCCCCCCCCCCCCCCCCAAACCAAATCCTGGATCCGCCTATGATATTAGGTATACACCTCAGTGGTAGAGTCCTTCTCACGAATGAGGTCCCGCGGAATTTTGCGGAACTAAATAAATTTTTTTCGATAAATTCTGGACTTCATGCCATAAATAATTTTTCACCACTCTCGCACGAAAATAGTGTCTTTGGTCATCGATTTCAGTGAGCAAAAGCCGTTTTTGCTCTCTAGAGAGGCAAAGTGATTTGAATTTCGAACACAATTTTATTGGATAAGAAGAAGTTGGTGTGTTCTGAAACTTATTTGTGTACAATTTTAATTTAACTGAGATGCACATAATTTTTAATGTTATTTATTGAATTTTAAGTTTATAAATTGTATTTTTTCAATAATATTTTAAATAAAATACTATTATAGAATAATAAGTCGTAAGTGAGTTTTTTTTTTTTAAATATTATTACAATTTGTTTTTCATAAATATGTCACACACACAAATTTCGAACGCAACTCTTTTAATAAAAATAAAAAAATACAAAATGGCGGGATGTAGAAGTTTAGAGTTTACAGTCAAATGGAGAATGCGTTTTGACGTCATCGATAAATGCCATCTTTGTCTCTCTCTTTTGTATGAGGTAAGTGAGATGGCACTTATAGTTGTCATTTTTCTTGCGACAGTGGTGTTCACAACACATTTTCCATTTGGTTCTAAACCTCTTGGTAAAGATTCAACTAAATATTTTCAACTTAAGTTGTAAACTTTTGCAAATTTCTATTTGTGATCTAATAGTCTGTTTAATTACAAAGAAATGAGTGACCCCAGTGATGAAGGTAGTTGTCTTACGCCAAAAAAGTTGAAAGAACAAGTTTCGAATGCCGAGTTCAGCTATTTGCCTGAAAAATCTAAAGTGAAATATGTAAAGGCGTACGAATCCTTCAATAATTGGCGCCTCTCAAAAAATGCAAAAACATATTCCGAGACCGTGATACTATCATATTTCATGGAACTATCTAAAACAAGAAAATCCAGTACATTATGGAGCATTTTTTCTATGATAAAAGCTGTCTTGAAAACGAAACGTGACCTTGAAATAGAAAAATTTCTGAATGAAGCACCAGACAGTAAATACCTCGCTTTAAAAGTAAGTAAATTGATACAAAAGCTAATTTATTTCAAAGAAAACCTATCTAACTGTACCTATCTAAAAATAAGTAAACTAAATTATTGTTATTTTTTACAGGTTGTATTAATTATTGGCATAAATGGTGCGTGCCGCTCAAATGAATTGTTGAATCTTAAGGTAAACGACGTTGAAAAGCATTCGGACAAATTAATATTAGTAAAATTATTGAATACAAAGACTAAAATCGACAGATCATTCGTCATTAGTGAAGAATATGTGAATGTGGTGGACAAGTATATGGCATTACGACCCGCTAATACAAAAACTTCAAGATTTTTCTTACATTATGATAATGGAAAAAGTAAAAAACAGCCCATAGGCATCAATAAAATCGGTGATATGCCAAAAACGATTGTTAAATTTCTTCAGCTTCCGGACTCCCATCTTTACACTGGGCATTGCCTGAGGCGGACGTCAGCAACACTCTTAGCTGACTCAGGCGCTGATATTACAGTTCTTAAACGCCATGGTGGCTAGAAGTGTAACAAGATTGCAGAAGGATACATCGAAGATTCTAAAGTTATTTAATATGCTAACTTTTAAAATTTGCGATAGTGGCGCCCCGCAAAAAGAACTCCTTTCGTGAAAAGCACTCTACCTATCAGTCACAGTTCCCGATTGAGCAGAAATTTTGCATACCGGGAATCGGATGACAATGCAATAATTTTATGACATGGAAGTGATCTGAAGTCTGATGATGGAGCTGAAAGGTGAAATTTGATAGATATATTATAATAAATAGTTTGAGTACGTAGGTATATGATAGTTTCATTTCAGAAAATTTCATTTTAGTTTTTTTTATACAACGATGTAAGAAGATGAGCAAGATGCTCTCCTGATGGTAAGAGATAACGCTGGGATTTAACGAAGGTTAAATTCTGGGTGCACTGCTGAGTCATAAAATGTTAAGATTCTTCAGCCCAGTAATTTCACTAGCCACAGTGCCCTCCTACCGAAGCACAGTAATGTCTGCACATCACTGTTCAGGCGGCAGAATAACTGACACTGTTGGGGTACTAGCCGATCTCCTGCAGAGCAAGTCTACCCACGGTAAAGAGATCACCATTAAATGACGCGGAAAAGAGTCAAGAGTAACTGTACGGAATCAAGCTGTTATTATTCCGTATTTTTATTAGTTTTTCTGATTTTATTGATAATTTGATATATTTTTGTTTACTGTATTTAATCTTGATGTACTATATGTGTAAGTGGTAATTTATTGCCGTTCTAATTTGTACTGTGGTATAGGTATAACGATAGTTCTGGGACTTATCCCAGGACGTCTCTGAAATCTAAGTATTATTCACAAAAAATGTTTCATAATATTATTTACTAGCTTATGCTCGCGGCTTTGCCCGCACGGCAAAATCCTTTCTTAGCAGTGGTCTACGTCATGAAACCTTTCTGTTCTAAATTTCAACCCAATCCATCTAGCGGTTGAGGCTGTACGTTATACAGATACATCAGTCACTAGCTTATTCTCATGGCTTTGCCCGCATGGACGGGTTACGTATCATAATACTTACGGTCGTTTCAACTACGGTCGATTCGCCTATGTTCATTTCACATATTGGACGACTCGCTTACAGTGCAACTCGCCTGCGGTTGATTAAACTATGGGCATGTGAACTAATGGGCGATTCGGCCAATGTTCATTTGATATATTGGTTAATTCAACTATGGACGACTCACCTACGGTTTATAAATTCTTTGCTACGCGTGTTTTTAGTACAGTATTCAGGGCAAACCGAAATCTGTTGGTTAGGTTAGGTTTGAACAGTGACCACAATGCGCGAGCCGAGCGAGCGAAGCGAGCGTGCCGCGGCAGCGGCCGGCGAAGCGCCAGATCTTTTTCTTATTACTGAATTATTTATCCTGTGTCATGGCATCTTCAGGCATTTTGGCATCTTCTTTCATCTACCTCATCATGGCAAAGTGGCATAATAAGCTGTCTGCGCACCTACAGATAGAAATCATTCAGGTATCAAAAACAACACGTTTCTGAATTCTGTACTATAAACAAGTATTTTTTAGCTGTCATACCTGACTAGCAGCCGGAAACGTGGTCTAAAAATACATGAACCGTCCGTTAGTTCGGTCAAAAATAGGCAAATCGTCCAATAGTTTAATCAACCATAGCTCAATCGACCGTAGCTGAGTTAACCGTAGGCGAATCGTCCAATATTGATTTCAACCAATAGTTATTATGAACGTAGGCGAAACGTCCAATAGACATTTTGAATAGTAGGTGATTCGATCGTAGTTACATATTGGCAAGGTTTGCCAGCCTTTACTAATTCTACGCCCATTAAGTCGCAGAAAACCCGTGAATTGAATCCCTCTTTTCCGTGGAATTGGAAATCGAATTAAATGGTCTGTATAAAATTCATTAATATATGAATAATTTACTGTCACGCGCTACGAAGTGCGCGCGGGTCAGCTAGTTCGTAATAAAAAACAAGTTTTTTACAAACATTTTGTTCACACCTAACTTTAACCGACTGCGGTCCATAACCAATAACCAATAACCCTGTATACAGATTATATTTCGGTGATTAACCAGTAAATAAACAGTAATTAGCACTATTATATATTAAACCCCTAGAAGACTAATTACTAAGCTGACCAAAGGTTAATTAAAACGTCATAATACGAGTAATACTAATTAGGATAGAATTTGGGCGATTCCATCTCCCAAATTTAATATGACAACTTTATTGCCCTTGATTCTAGGGTTTATCTACATAATCACTATTCAACCTTTGTCTACCTCATGCTTTATATAGTCGTCATGTTCACACCACCTACAAACAAATTATGAGCACATCACACATTCTGGTCATATCTTATTATAATAATATTATGCAGTAGACCAGACTCTTTCTTCTAAAGCCTCTTGTGGAGTTTTTCTGCACATAGACCTCTCCCTAATTTTCCTACTCTGTCTGCTTCTTGACCATCTACTTTCCGCCCGTATCTCTAAGTGCTCTAAGCATGTTAAGTAAAACTGTATTTTTTTATGATTGCAATAAAGAGTATTTTATTCTATGTCAGAGCCGCTACACATTGGGCGCTTTGAAGCGCTCGATAATTGCGCTTTGGCTTTTTTTTGCTTACGCCTTTGGGTAAACGCGCATGTGTACACTTAATTCGGGTTTACATAATATAAATTATAGCCAATTGACTCAAGAAGAAGTGTGTGTACACTTTAATTGAACTCCTGGTTCTCAAAACGCATGTCAGCAAAGCGTGTACTGGCTCTGAATGTCGTGGATAGATATTATACTCTCCGTGCTCTTCTTCCGATTCTTAGCATATTAGTTCATTAACATTGCCCCTAAAGAGGTTGAACTTAGACCAGTTTTAGTGCTAGAGTTGCTGAAGTCTGAACTTTTATTACCTTGTTTACTCACATGGTAATATTTACGGTATTTTCTACTTACTCGAATAACTTTACACGTTAGGCTTTTGCTTAAGTTACGCATATAAGTTTTAATCAAGAGTTTATTTCTATATGCCCATTAATCTTCTTCCTGCCCTTATCCCACACTAGGTAGGGTCGGCACAACACGTTTTTCTCCTCCATTCTGCTCTATCATCCGTCATATCTGCATCCACTCCCCTCGCACGCATATCCTCTTTCACACAGTTCATCCAAACCTTTTTCTATATGCCCATTAATACTGATTATAATTATTTAAATTTCATACGTTTTAATATTATTATGAATAAGTAGTTAATTTACGCAGATATCGTTTTGTTCAGCTGCAGAACTTTTTTTTTTAATTTTGCTAACTTTTTTTTTTTCTTTTTTAAAGATGGTTAAAAAACAAAAAAAATCGGTAATCTTATCGCTTTTTATGACAATTAGAGACAAGAGGGACAAATTAGATGCATTAGGCATATAATAATTACCTCTACACTGCGCCTTTCAGCTTGTTGCGCGCCTTGGCTTTTGTAAGCGTAGTAAACATCAGTACTTCAAGAACGAAAAAAACTTACAGTAAGTAGTAAGAACTTTATCAGTTTATTTACCAGTAAAACCGTAGGAAGTGGCTAAGCTTTATAAGCTATTAACTTAGTTTAATGGTCGTCCTAAGGAAATATCCCGCTTCCGATCGTAAACACGCAGTGACGCGGTCAACCTTTACCTAGTTTTAGTAAAACAAAGAATACAAAAATGTCTAGATTAAGTAGTTTCATTAAAACAAAATGAAGCACCTATAATAAACGTACTCACAAAAGTGCACATCCGAATTAACTCATTGAAACAAATATACATATAGGTACATATACCTAATCACGCCTAGTTCCCGTTGGGGAAGCAAGGGACTATTTCCCTCCACTTAGTATGATCCTGAGAGACCTCTTTCGCTTCCTCGATTTTCATTACATTCTTCATACACGCTCGCCGGTTCATGGTACTCTTGACCAAACAAATATACCGTAGTAATAGTGTCGGCAGTACAGTAGTGAAAGCAGTACACATTTTATTAAACAAGTGAAATTTAAAAAAAAACTTTTTAAAAACAAGCTTTTATTATTACCATAAAGTACTCGTCAAGACGAATCAAATGAGCCCAAACTCGATGGGGTTACGTCGTTTTATTACGGAGTTCCTATGACCACCTTGGCTTATTGACGATGAAGCTGGGAGCTCCATCATCAGATCAGCTCCATGTCATAATAATATTGCATTGTCATCCGATTTATGCATGCATGCAAAATTTCAGCTCAATCGGACACCGGGAAGTGGGTCAAATTTAAGTTGCAAGATTTGATTACAGACAGACAACAGACAAGTGAAAGTAAATAAAAGCTTGTAATAATTAACATGTAAACCCCAGTTACTGTACCAATTAGCGCAATGCAGATTTTTACAGACGCATCGTTTTATCTGTTGATTACATATTGGTCAAAGCTATTATAATCCTCATACAGCCAATTCTACCTTTAGAGAAGATGTGCATTATTGCAGGCGTGCAAGTTTCAAGTAAGTGGACTTACTAATAGTGCCTCGTATCTTTACAACCAGCTCAGTCCAGTAGATTTTGTATCCATGATAAAACAATACAAATATTGCGGCGAACCCACAGATCAGTTGAACCACTCCTAAACCCATTACTCGATTGAAAACGGGGGTGTTTTATTGTATTTAGGTTCAGTGTACACTGTACACATCAAAAGGTAATGTATGACAAAGTCACGTGATGTAGGTATATGACAAAGTCACGTAACAAGGCATTGATACCTGCTCAAATAAACCCAAATCCTCCCCATTCCTCTGAGTTCGAAGAACCCCAGAAATTCAACGTTACTTTCAAACCCGCTGATTTCATGTTGGTGACCAACTTATTTACCAATTATGTTTTTTTTAAATGCAAGAACATGAACATAAGACGACCACACAACGCTCGCCTGATGTTAATATCTAGATGACACCTCATTTAACTTCTTGCTATCTGCTATTTCTTACCATCGCGAGTGCTAAATAGCATTATATTCTTTTCACAGCGGTGAAAAAGCGGAAAACCCGCTATTATATCATTTTTTTTGCAGGTGCAGTAGTCTAAAACTCAACTGTATACATTATATTCACTCTGTATAAGCTTGTTTCATTTTTCACAGTCCAATATTTTGTCAGCATCATAAATCAAGAAGTCAAATGTTGATTTTGCTCCAGTGTTGCTATTTCAGGTATTGTTTGTGGATGGGCGCTGGCGGGCTGAAATATTACGAGTATATCCGGTTCCTACTGCGCACTTGAGAAGTGTATTAAATATTTGCATAGATGATTTAGTGGTTGTTCGTATTATTATTATTATAATATGTATGTCAACCCTTAGGTATCTCGGGCCAATAGTGTCCCGGTCCTTTGGAAGGCATGCGCGAGGCCGAGGCCCCTTTGACAATTTGCTCTAAATTGTAATGAGACAATAGACGATGATTAACCCCCGTGTGCACTATAAAAATCCGAAATATAACCACCAACTATTATAGGACTATTATGAAAAATGTGACTTCTAAAATGACTAGTCTATTGAGATGAGTTGTTGATGGACTGGTGGTCTGGTGCTATGGAAGACCATAGCGTCTGCCCCTAACTATGTTGAAAACACGTACAAATGGGTAGACGATGACTCGCCAATTCATTTAAATGGGCCCCCAAAAGGTCGCACGCTCGGAGCGACAAGGGGGCAACATTTGGTAGAGCGGCTAAAGGCATGAGACGTCTCGCTGCTCGTTGGACTTTAAACGAGGTTGATTATTATTACCATTACGGGAAACCACGGAAGGGCTTTGAGCCGCTTCGACCATTACTGATCTATTGTGGCAGTCCACAGTCCAGTGGTCTGGAAATTCCAGATGTTTCGGGGAGTGACTTGTTGTATCTCTTCTGGGAGCATAATGTGTCGCCCAGGTGGATACTTCTATTAAACATGAGGGGGCTGCACCTTGCATGTGGCGACCTGAAACTGCAACATATAGGTCGGCCACACAACCCTTTGTGATTTGACTCCAACAGTTTAAGTAGTTTCTATTATTTACTAGAGGACCCGCGCGCACTTTGTTACGCCTAACCCAAAATTATCAGTATTTTTCTACTATAATATGCATGTATTATAAAATCAACCTTCCTCTTGAATCATTTTATCTAAAATCTAAATAAAGAAAGCCGCATAAAAATCCATTGCGTAGTTTTAACGATCTAAGCATACCTACATAGGGATAGACAGACGGGGGAGGCGACTTTTTACTATGTAGTGATAATACGGACACATTATAATTTTTTTTTTGATCTTATTAACGTCCCTATTGTTTAAAATATTTATACGATTTTTAAAACTATCGCTAGTGTTCTCCATAACTACAACAATAAAAACGGCACAACTCACGTCTAATACTGCCGAGAATATCTCGACCACGGTTTCGGACAATTACGATGTCCTTCATCAGGAGTTCACGCCTGCAGTAACCGGCGCTCACACTCTGCGCTCTCGCGCTCTGTGAGCGCCGGTTACTGCAGGCGTGAACTCCTGATGAAGGACATCGTAATTGTCCGAAACCGTGGTCGAGTTATTCTCGGCAGTATTAGACGTGAGTTGTGCCGTTTTTATTGTTGTAGTTATAAAATATTTATTCCAAGTAGGTGCCTATACACTTATAGTAATAGGTATGAAACGTAGTTCTGTAACGACATCTACCCACTCGCTTCTATAAACTGTTATGGTCCTATTAAAACCAATGGGTAGTTTTTATTACTTTAGGCTTTTATTCAGGAGCACATGGGGTAAATATTATTATTTTTATGTAAAACCGTGGACCACTTTATCCACTTTTAGTAAGATTAAGTTGTTTTATTTAATCTTAATATTTAAAAGGAAAGAGTGACTGACTGATCTATCAACGCACAGCCTAAATCACTGGACGGATTGGGTTGAAATTTGAAACACAGATAGGTTTTATGATGTAGACCTCCGCTAAGAAAGGATTTTCCATGCGGGCAAAGCGGCGAGCATAAGCTAGTATATAATATTTCTAGCGTATACTCGAGGGTTAGCCCGCGTGAAGAAATAATTTCTTTATTACTTCCTTAAACCTATCAGTGTGCCAAATTTCAACTCAATCTGTTCAGAGGTTTGAACTGTGCCCTGATAGATCAGTCAGTCACTCACTCACCCTTTCTTTTTTGTATTAAAAAAAACCCTAAATTCTTTTTTCTATATCAAAACGTTATACGTATCTAATATAAAAAAAATCGGATTAATCGAAAATAAATAAAATATAAAATAAAAATCGGATTAATCATTCAATTTTCAAGGCCATAATATAAGCAAATATATTAGAATATTTTTTGTGCGACGGTTACGGATAATAAAACAACAAATATCCATACATAATATTATTTATTGAATCAATTCAAATAATTGGCAACGGATTGTGCTTCAGAGGAACTTTAAACAATTACTTAAATTTATTTTCAACTAATATAATATGTTAATAATAATAATTCAACAATATCACAAAAAACTTCGGTCAAACCATATAATTTCTTTTTACAATATATTTTTTATTTAAAGACTAACATAATTAATAATTTCAACTTAACATGAATATTATATACTTCGGAATAACAGGTACGTATATTGCTATTTATTTAGTGAATAATGTAATACGAGTATATCAAGAATTAAATATATAGAACCTGGCAAGTAAATAATACTGTATATAAATAGTAAATAGGTATCTCTAGAGGCTTAAAATGTGTAAATGAGATTACAATGAGAACCCGTAATAATATTAACATTATTTAAATATAAAATTAAAAATTTACGAGTACATAATATAACATAACGTACTTTGTGCGGTAGAATAATAAGTCACACAAAAAATGGTGTCCCTAGTTTTGTTTTTTCTTTATTGTCTACATTATGGGTACCTATTAAAAATCATTACGAATCCTCACTCAAGGACGCCAATGAAATGTGTAATATAATAATTAAGAACTTAGTGTGAAACTCATTTCAATTCGACTCCTTCGATTTTGTTTTAATTTATGGTCAGGACACATCTAAAAGCGCTACGAATTTTAGGTAAGTACCTAATGGTCCTCAAAAGAAAATAATGGCGCAACACTTATCTCTCTGTTCCTCGATATAGGTACTTGTTATATTTCTTGCAATTTAAGATAATTATGATTGTGCGCCCACACCAGAGGGCCTATTGGCTAATTCACACCCACTACGATTGATGACAACTTCACTACATGTACATTACTGCGTTTGTTAATCTTCTCATATTAATGAGGAGGTTTAAACAAGTAATGTACGCAATTTTGTCTATGGATTCTAGTGTTTTATATGTTGTTGGACGATAGCCAATAGGCTTCAGGACACACAAAAACATGATGTGCTTATTTAAAAAAAAAACTATGCATTACAAAGCACACGTGGAACAGAAACAGAAACTACGTCCTATTCTATGGCTTGACCAATATACTCGTATATATTCTATAAGATGTCTTTTGCATACTTGATTGCATTGCTCCTACATTCATTTCTCATAAACTATGATTAAACTGTGGTTCTTTAAAAGATAGTTCAACAAAGGTGACATCTAAACTTCTAAATTAATACCTAACGTCTAAAGACTAGATTTATAATATCTTCTGAGATCATAACTTTGGTTTGGTAAATTCTTATTTATAATTTTATTTACAAAATATCTTGAAGTTAAGCGTAACAAGGTCCACTTCACAATATAACATCTAGAATAAAAAAAAACATAAATTATATTACATTAAAAATTCGAATACAATTTTCATCTATCCAACTATTCATCTCACAGAAGGCAATTTCAATGTTAAAATTGCAATAGATGACAAGAAAAATTCAATGATTATTTTAATAACTGGTATAAATGCATATTTCATCAGTATTTATAAAATTGTATGAATAAAGTTAGTTCATATCGTTTAAGGTACTAATTCTAAATGACTAGGGTAAAAGGTAAGAAAGATTCGGTACGGAAGTATAAAAGTTCAGTAAAAACTCTACAGGGCCTAAGTGTATAATACATTTCAATTTACATTTCAAATCTCACTACATCTTTCTTTGGATCGCGTCAGCGATGTCCTTACAATTAAAATTATCTTTATAATAAATTCATCTACACTTACCTAGAAATTCGGAGGGTACTTGGTCACCCACTACACTAAAAACAATTTACGTTTTTGTTAGTCTAATTTCGTAAAACATGTACCTAAAATAACTAGTTAGTAAAACAGAATGTGCTTGGCACGAAAATATGATTACGTAAAAGGAAATTTTTAGACCGGTCGCGGAAAAACATGTTTCAAATTCAGTCTCCATTTTTTAAAGATTTGGTTTTAGTTTTCACGTCGCCTACACTGTTGAATCTGTTGACTACATCCCTCACTTTTCCTTTGCTTATAACTAGTTCTTTATCATACGTAGGAGTAATTAACCCTTTTTGGTTTCCATTGCACATCGATTTAGTTTCTTTGACGAGTGTTAAGCCATCTTTGTCTTTTGCAAGTTGTGTGTTAAAGTTAGCACTTTGTGATTTCCTGAATTCTCGAACCGCATTGTCTATGTTGTTGATAAGATCTTTAGCAACAAATGTTGCTATTTCATGTTTGATTCTGTCTTTTTCGTTGAGGATTTCGATTGGAGTGCTTCGTTCTTTTGTTTCGTTGGGTTCTGAGCTATGGCTGTGTGTGAGAGAGTGAGAAGCAGGGCTGTCCGGGCCTTGAAAAGTGATGCTAGGGTTGACAACGTTGTTTGAAACGTGATTCGTTTGTTCGTGCTGCACCTCTGGATTTTTATTCTTCTCGCCAATAAGCCAGTATGTTGTCATTTTGCCCTTACCCTAGAACAAAGTAAAACTAACGTTTTTGCATGAAGGTGACAAAACATACACATTTATGATGTATGTTCGGTATGGATCTTAATTGAATTTTGTGATATGACTTGGATGTTAAAATATTGGTTTCTTCATATCAAAACTTCCAAACGTAGATGTACCTATATGTTTAAGTTAACGCTTGAGGAATATTATGCTGCTCGGTCAAGACTTTTCATTAAAACAAAGGCACATATAATATAGCAGACAGCAGAAAGGCGCATATCAATAGAGCCCAAGATTTAAATCGGACGTCGCGTCGTTTGGTGATTTTGCGCACTAAAAACTGAACTAAAGTTGTTGAGAAGTAGGACTGGTCTAAAATTCCAAATAAAAAACTTTACAGGTAAAAAAATTAATAGTTTTTTTAAAAACCAACCTTCATTGTGATTTCCCCTCTGCACTCCAACTCGAAAGTATCGTAGAGGTCCAGAACCTCCTTAGTCTTAGGACTGACATGGATCTTGAGAGCCTCTCCGTGCGACTCCATCCTTGAAGCCGTGTTGACTGTATCTCCAAACAGGCAGTACCTGGGCATCTTCAGGCCAACCACACCGGCTACGCAAGGACCTGGAAATGATGAGCTATTAAATATTGGGTAAGTATGTAATAGTTACTAATATTATATAGGTAAAAGGGGGTTGAAGATTTTTGTATGGAGCGTAGCATACGCACTGGTCAACAATTTTGTTTTTTTTTTTTCCAAAATCACAGTCAAACACAAATCCTTATAAATCGATAGCCCATATCAATACCAACTAAACCTACTCCAAGACCCACCCTCATAAAGTGTCAGGCTTAGGAGTTACCTTAACACAGGTATAATAAAAAAAAATATCTCCTTCATTTCGTCTATATGCCTACTCAAACACAAATACCTAAGCTATATTAAACGGCACAACATAAAAGCCCATTAATGTATTAAAACACATAATAGGAAGTTTCTCAGAAAGGAAACCATATTATTACAGAAACTCAGTTTTCCAAACGCTAACAATTCCGCTTAGCAATAACAGTGCCTTCAAGGCAACTTTACTACGTAGATTCCAACCGTTTTCAAATTGCACCTCTCTGCCAAAGAAAATGTTTCTGGCGTTATGGGAAAAACTTGCAATATAAGAGTGGAAGAACTTTGCCTACAGGGAATGTTTTTGTTAACTATTCCTTTATACCGACTAAGTTATTTTTAACGAATACGGAATGTAAAAGAAACATAATGTAACAAAAGGAACAGATTAAAAAAAATATAATATTTAAGGCAAAGTGTTGGTCAGGGCAGGGCAGGTCAGGCCAGGGGTTTTCAAGGGTAGCTATGGTTTCGCAATCTGGATCATCTAGTTAAAATTGCATTAAATGATTGTTATTTGTTTTCCACAGGCCATATCTTTTAAAATAATAATATGACTGAAAGACTAAGCTGACTAAAGACAGACGCGGAATAGCGGAAGGGATCTTCATTTTGTTTCTGCCCCGCTTTCCCGTCTGTGTGTGGCGTCAGCTTAACTAATTTATGAGTCAATTGAAATAAAATTTGTCATATAGATAAATATATAATGTGACATAAGCTAAAAAAGATTTCTCCGCGGGTATCAAGATATAATATACCGACTTATTATTTATTCGTAGAATATACCGAATGTATAACATTGTGTAATGAAAAGAATTTAGAAAAAACAACAAACAAAAAATCATGAAAACAAATATCTCCCGCTTTTTGCACATATTTGTTTAAATAAAAGCATGTTTTGTTGCGAAATCTAATAAAAGCCGAATTAAATTGTTCGGAACATTTTTCCTTTGGAAAGTAACCGAATTAAAGAAGTCAAAGTAAGTAGCTGCTCTCGGAAGCATCTTGCTTTCGCCAAAGTAAATTAACCTCTGGAGAAAGAGTTTGTAATTGCCTTTTTAAAGAACTTTGAAACATTTCCTTTGCATTTTAATTGGATTGGTTTGAACTGCAAACTCAATGAATTCTGATTTTCAGGTTACTGTTGCGACGCCTATGTTAAAAATCATAAATAATAAATAAATATAAATATTTCAGGACGTTTCACACAGCGCCACCTAACCCCAAACTAAGCAACTTAATGCTTGTAATATGGTGGTTAGGATAACGGATATAATACTTATATATACTTTTCTTTTGTAAATACATACTTATAATAGATATTGAAAAACCACCCAGACCAGAAACAAATACCTGTGGATCACACAAACATTTGTCCCATGCGGGAATCGAACCCGCAACCTTCTGCGTTGCAGGCGGGTATTAGCCCACCGCGCCACAGAGGTCGTCTATCATGTTATAATAGTATTTTTAACATATTATCTAAAGTGAAATCATCGAATATGGGAAGTTTATAATCTTCACTAAGTTAGTATTCCTTTGAAAAAAGGTTCAGTTGAGTGCGAGGAACTACTTAAAGTAGGTACCTATTTAAAAAAACTCTGCAATGCACTGTTTGGTAAGCTCATAAAATAAGCAACCGTTTAATTAATAATATTTATAAATCATATTAATAAACCCCTTGACCTATTCTTAGAATTAATAAGTCTTGGCCTGTTGGTGTAAATCTATTTTCCAAGTATACGAGCAGCCGTTCTCTAGGCCGGCGACGCAGAGTATTGACTCTGACTTCGTTGAGTAGAGCGAGTGACCTTCTCACTCTTTCTACCACTTGACGGTTGCAATAAACCAGTCTTATAAGTACCTGAATGCATGCCAATCCTTAGAAGCAGCCGTTCGCCAGGCCGATGACGCACGGTCTTGACTCTGACTGCGTTGAGTAGAGCGAGCGACATCCTCGTTATTTCTTTCAAGTGACACTTACCGTGTAAAAAACAGTGTTATAAGTAAGTACCTGAATGCATGTCAATCCTCAGTAGAAGCTGCTCTTCAGGCCGATGACGCACGGTCTTGACTCTGACTGCGTTGAGTGAAGCGAGCGACATGCTTGCTATTTCTGTCGCGTATTGGTTGAAACAAAACAATTTTACAAGTACCTGAATGCATGCCAATCCTCAGTAGAAGCCGTTCGCCGGGCCGATGACGCACGGTCTTGACTCTGACTGCGTTGAGTGAAGCGAGCGACATGCTTGCTATTTCTGTCGCGTATTGGTTGAAACAAAACAATTTTACAAGTACCTGAATGCATGCCAATCCTCAGTAGAAGCCGTTCGCCGGGCCGATGACGCACGGTCTTGACTCTGACTGCGTTGAGTAGAGCGAGTGACATCCTCGCTATTTCTGCCGCGTGACGGTTGCCGTTGCGCATCGGTAAGCCGGACACTACCATGTAGGCATCGCCTATTGTCTCCACCTACAGAAAATAAAGGAAATAAACATATACTATAATACACATTGCAAATTACCGTCATCCTTGTTCCCCGAGCTACTTAAGATTTTCTGAGGCACATGCGAATAGTACCTGTTTAGGCATCTAACGTGATTCATCGTACACCACATCTGCGTTTTTTTTCAGGTGAAATATAGTCAAACGTGTGCCTATTTAGTTAAAAACAGTTGTGAGTAACAAACCGAAAATATTATCTTTACTACGTATTATGAATCAGTGTACTAAGTACTATGCTACTATGCATGTATTACGGCTAAACCCCGAAGTGCGGCTACACCTTGGTTTATCCGGCTAATCTTAGATTTAGCCGCTGGTATAAATAAAATTTATACCAAGATTTTTTTTTGTAGGTAAATATATTTTTGATGAAAAAATAAAAGTAGCACCACGATTAAAAGTCAATAAGCAAAAAATAGGAACAGTGACCTTTATAAAGGGATGAGAATTGAAAATCTACCCTCAGGCTTAATTGAAAAACTTCTCAAAGGAAAATTTCTTTTTCATAATCGAAAAATATCATTCGACTCGTGGATTTATTTACTAACTGTACTACGCGGTTTTGCTATCTGAAATTTAGTCTTTACTTGTTATTTTGTGGATTTCAGGGAAGGATTTATCTCACCTTCTAGGTTTGTTATGCTACCATCTGCGGCCGCATCGTTGCTTAAAATGAAATAAGATGATCCTTGATGTCAAAGGCTAACCTATACTAATTATTTTGAATAAAAAAATGTATCTAAAATTATAGATATCGTAAAATCTGATGTCAACGCACAGCTCACCGCTGCGCTGGAAAATATTAATTAACTTTAAAACGGGACACTAGTTACTAGTTAATTCATTTAATTAAAAAGTTATTAAAAAATATTTAAGTAAGTTTTTATTATACTAATAACACTGCCCATAATTAGTACAGTGCTACCTAGGATTTTACAAAGATATGAAATTCTGAGACACTGCGCAATCATTTCTTACTCAAGAATCATAATAAGATGTTAAGACTCTTCGGCCCAATAATTTCACTAGCTACAGTGCCCTCCTACAGAAGCACAGTAATGTGTAATTTAAAAAAATCTTCCTTAAGCTCAAAATATTAGTTTAATATCCTCGTTTTGGATGCAAAGATTTTCCCCACTTGAACAGCTTAAAAGTAAAATGAAGCTAAGCAAAGTTAGTTAAAGTTGAGTCATAAAGTGACACATAACTAGAATTTGAGCTATTCACTTTTATAGCACAACTTTGTCTAGGATGAATAAATTTAAATTTTAGAGGCTTGTTATCAGATTATTATGGAGACATAAAAGGGGTGAATCCTACTATAACAACATAGTTATAAAGCTGAGTGTTTTCTCCATTTTTCGATTGAACATTATCAGTTAATAAATAGGTTTTTAAAAATATAGGTATAAAATATTATGCAAAATTATGAATTCTCTTGGGCGATTCAGATGTAGAATCTAGTACAATTTGACAGATTTTGTTAGTGGAAAATGAAACACTACAGAAACCGTGTCCCAAGTCGCTATTATGACCTTGTTCCGGTGTGATGTTTAGTGAAGCCAGAGAGAGATTTATCCCGCCTTCCAAGTTCAGTATACTACCATCAACGGCCGCATCGTCGCTTAACGGCCGCAGCTTCCAACGATGTTACTACGTTTCGACCTATCAATTCTAAACTTTCACCTTTCTCGGCTAATTGAGCCTTATCTTGATAACTCGCAACATGGCTTTCGCATCGCCCGCTCTACTATGACGAACCACATCACTTTTGTTGATACTGTTGCCTTGGAGATGGACGCTGGTAGACAAGTGGATACTCTATTTTTCAATTTTCGGCAAGCTTTTGATTTGGTGGACAACGATATTTTGCTCTTAAAACTCTCCTCTCTAGGTGCCTCACCTAAGTTACTTAATTTTTTCTCCAATTATCTAAAAGATCGTAGGTAGTACGTGCAAATAGGTAAATACAAGTCGGATGAGTTCTACACCAGATCAGGTGAAAGCCAGGGGAGCAATCTGGGTCCGACCTTATTCCTGGTAATGATCAATTATCTCCCTGGTGTTTTAAGTTCATCACAATGCTTGATGTTTGCTGATGACTTAAAGGTTTATCAGCCAGTCATGGGAATATCTGACTGCCTTAACCTTCGGGCCGATACCCAGGCGGTCGCAAGGTGGAGTCTTAGGAACAGACTTGCTTTCAATGCTGATAAGTGCAAAGTAGTCTCCTTTACTAGATCGACGAATCCCATCCAGTTTTCATACTCATTAGGTGACTGCCCTTTAGTGAGGGAGACAAGGATTAAGGACCTTGGAATTATCCTCGATGATAGCCTCAATTTTCGTGAGCATATGGTTACTGTTTGCAGAGACGCCAACAGGGCACTGGGGTTTATAATGAGAACTGCCTCTCAGTTTCCAGACGTCAGGGTGGCAATCACTTCGTTTAATGCATTTGTCCGCAGTAAACTTGAATTTGACTCGGTAGTCTGGGACCCCTGTGAGGCGAAGTACACGCTCCTTATAGAAAGGCTCCAGCGGAAATTCGCCCGGTATATCTATAAAAGGATGTACGGGTACTATCCATTTTTATTCCCCTCGCTGTTCGTGTCTGGTATGGATCCTTTACAGTTGAGGCGGAAGCGCGTATATGGAAACCCTCCCTCTATTCAGCGCCAGTATGGATCTGGGATGCGGGAGCTTTTAAACGACAAAACATGCAGTTTGAGAGTTTAAATGCTACCCTACTTTTAGGTCTGACATGCGGGAGGGTTTACGTACGCAATATTACCATTATAGATTGGAAATCCTTCCAGTATTCAGCACTCAAGTATTTTCGATCTGCGGAAACTTTTGATATTAAATGTTTAGTGTTTGTTTGCTACTATTCTTGTAGTTCTGAATACTGAATGAGACGGCATTGTTAAGGAAATGTAATAAAAAAATACGACAATAATATAATTATTCTATAAACTTTTATTTGTTTTTATTATTGATACTAAATATGGAATATGGTATAATCGTATGTCTAGTACAGATCTTGCAATGCAATTTTTAACTAGTTTTGACTTAGTTTGAGTTTCACACTCATATTTGGGGTATAGGTTATTATGGTACCATAGAGTTGATCAGATGATGACGGTAGTTATTGGTGAGTGGATATTAGGTGGGTAGTTGGTTTGGACCCGCGCGCACTTCGTGGCGCGTAAAACAGTCTACAAATACTACCTACATTTAGTCATTTATTTATTTCGAAAATTAAATGAAATTGAAATGAATTGAATAAAATAAAATAAAAAAGCAGCAGCTAGGTATAACTAGCGAAATAAATGAATAAAGGTAGGTAGTATTTGTTGAATGTTTTACGCGCCACGAAGTGCGCGCGGGTCCACTAGTTACACATAAACTTTCCTCTTGAATCACTCTTTCTTTTAAAAAAACCGCATCAAATTCCGTTGCGTAGTTTTAAAGATCTAAGCAAATATACGTCAGACAAGCGTTTTAGTCACAGATTTAGAACAGATTTAAATATTACTCTGGAAACAATCCCCGAGTTCAGATCGATAAATTTGAAAGAGGTGTGAGGTGTGTATACGTTATTATGGTACCACCAAGTTGATCTGATGATGACGGTAGTTGGTGGGTAATAGGAGTAAGAGTCAGAGTTAGAGTTGAAGTAAGAATCAGAGTAAGAATCCAGAGTCAAGAGTAAGAGTCAGAGTAAGAATCCAGAGTCAAGAGTAAGAGTCAAGAATAAGAGGTAAGAGTCAAGAGTAAGAGTCAAAGTCGAGAGTAAGAGTCGAGAGTAAGAGTCGAGAGTAAAAGTCGAGAGTAAGAGTCGAGAGTAAGAGTAAGAGTAACAGTAAGAGTAGTAAGAATAAGAGTAAATTAAATCGTTTTTATTTTAGAAATAAATGAATGACTAAAGGTAGGTAGTATTTGTAGAGTGTTTTATGCGCTACGAAGTGCGCGCGGTTCCACTAGTTATACGTTAACTTTCCTCTTGAATCACTGTCTACAGTCTACAGTACTATACAGACATGCGTTTTCATCAAACAGATTTAAATATTACGCTGAAAACAATCCCCGAGTTCAGGATCGATCGATCTGAATAGCGGAAGGGATTAAAGTCGCAATTAGAGAATAAATGCACGTAAAGGCTCCCGTAGCTCAGATCGGTCGCGGTGCTGAATAGCGGAAGGGATTAAAGTCGCATTTTGAGAATTCACGTATGGAAAGGCTCCCGCATCTCAGTTCGGTCGCGGTGCTGAATAGAAGTAGGGTTTCAATATACGCGGCGGAAGCTACTATTGGCCGTGCATTACCTGCAAATAATCAGGAACCGAGTTAACAACCCGTCGGTTTTGGGGGCGATTGGCTTGTTTGTCCCAAACAATTATTTCAGTAGGAGTAGACGTCGCCAACACCAGCTGTTCTTTTGTCCCACGACGCGCACCCGCCACGCTCAAAATTCACCAACCCAACGAGCGTTGGAATTTTTGAATAAGTTCGCACATGAGGTCCAGCACGCTGATATATTAACGGATCCCGTTGCTTCAATTGTTAAGTAAGATTATATATAAGTCATAGAATGTAATTAGTAAATTGATTTTGGTTTTATAATTTAATTTAATTAAAATATATTGGTAAACGCATTGGATTTAGTCTGTAAGTTTATTATTTAAATAAATAAATTGAATTTGAATTGAATTAACATCACGCGAAATTGTGGTCATAGGCCAACCAAGAAATATTGTATATAGGTAAAATAAACAAAATTGTCCAAAAAATCGGTGGTGTCAACCTACTTGGTTACAATGAATCAGAAACTATTTAAAAATGTAAGCTTTTCCTATAGGTCAATGTCATGTTAATAATAAATGAATAACCTTTCCAAAGGGTAGGCTAGTTATTAAATGGCTGCTGTCTGAGTTTTAATTAGAACATCGCAAACTTAGTATTAGGTATTAAGTATTCAGTAACCTAGTATGAAGGTCAGAAACTCCATTAGTTAATGGCTAGTCCAGTTTCACCTCGATATAGGGGGTATAGATGTAAATATGTAGTTAGTACGTATGTATAAATGTCGTGTGTATAAGTATGTCTTGAATCGTCCATCCAATGACATAATATTATGTGTGTATTTGTTAGTAACTTTCCGATACTACATAAAAGATTTTTCAGATAACAGCAAAGCGTCTGTAAATTATCGACATTAAAATGAAATTAAAATAATATTTAAAAAATAAACTAGTTTCTAAACCTTGGTTTCCAAAATGGTTAAAATGTGAAAAAATAAATTTAATCCAAAACAAGTCATATTTTTCCCCTTTTTGATGCAAATAGGCGTTATAAAAGAATCTTTGCAGGTGCATTACTAGGATTTTATAAAATAGTAAGCATCTGGAACGTCAGTCTTATGATTTTTTTACTCTTTTTTCTATATCATAATATCGGGGCGTTACCCCGTGTTACCCGTGATAAAAATGTGTTTATCAAGTGGGATAAAAACCACCCTATATCCCTTGAGACTTGAACTATATCTACACCAAATTTCATCTAAATCGATTAAGCTATTTAGAGTTGAAGAGGTAACAGACAGACCCACATTCGCATTTATAATATTAGTATATTCTCACCTTATAAACATCAAAGTTCTCAAGTATAGAGTCGAAGCAAGTGTACAGATCGTTCAAGAGGTCGACGACCTCCAGAGGCGTGGACTCAGCAGACAGCTGGGTGAAGCCGATGATGTCGCTGAAGTAGATCGTCACCTGGTCGTATGTCTCGGCCATCACTGGTTGGCCCATTATCAGCTGAGAGGCCACTGACCTGGGGAAGGTGAGAAAGGGTTAATAAAGACGTTTTTTAAAGCCTAAAAAAATCTTGAGTGTTTTCCATTGCAGAACTCCCTTCTATTACGCGGGCGCGAATGAGGAAAATGGATTAACATATTGCATGCGTGAAATCCTTATGAAGGACATAGTAATCGCTAGTAATTTTGATTGAGATTATTCGCAACAATATTAGAGATGAGTTTAGCAGTTTTTTTTCTCCAACAATGGGAATAATAAGTCTTCAATAGTACATATTATTCGCTAGATAGACTCGCTGGCCTGTTTCTTGTATTCTTTTCCATACACTCAGCGACCTTGCAATTTTCGCTACATCGCATTTATAAGTGCTCTACACAAAGTTTGCCAAGACGCGACGTCCACTGCAGAAATTTTCTGCTTCCGTTATCGGTTATGCAGCTTAGAGGTATAATATTATGATCAGGGAGTTAATTTTAGCTACCTATTATGTGGGTTTTATTAATCTAACCTTTTATTGATCCAACATGAATTTATTACGAAATAATAATTATTTCATCATGCTGATATTACACAAATTTGTAATCTTAAACTTATTTTATTATAATAATTATATAATGTTCAATAAAGATATCTAAACTAAAAAAATCTTGCAAAACGTGTGAAAATTAATTCTAGGTTGAAACCTACCTAAAATTAATTTACAAATTTGAGTAATATCAGCATGATGAAACACCCGTAAATAATTATTATTTCGTTATAAATTTAGGTTGGATTAATAAGAGGTTAGCAAAAACCCACATAATAGGTAGCTAGAAATAATTCCCTGATCATATTAGAAAGAAATAGTGTATTTACTATATTTTGTTTTTCAAATTTGAAAAACAGCAATTGTTTTAATTTTATACGTGGAAGGGTCTTTAAAGAAAATACCGTCCATAAAGCACCACATAACACTAATTACTCTACACCAGTCGAGTTTTATTCATACTAAAATTTTAATCCCATTCACAATAAAACCGTCCATTTGGCGTTCATAAAGTTCAACCAAATTACTGTGCCCATTCTTCGAACGGGCCGTTTGCACCCAGAATAAGTTATGAATCTGTCAGCGGTTCACGGAATTAGATGCCCTTTACAGACAAATCATCCAAATTGACGCATTGTTATTACTATACTAACTGCTTCCAGCGGTTATACCCGCTGAAAAGTATAGAATAATATTTTTACACTAAACGATTCGTGAGTATTTAGATAAAGAAGAATAATATTATGTGCTATTACAATGTTTACGCTATCTGTATACAAATTTGAGCTCAATCTGTTAAGCCGTGTAGACGTGAAGGAGTAACAAACACACAAACATACATACGTGTTTTTCCATACTTTTGCATCAATAAAATTATTTTTGATAATGAAAAAAATGTTTTGTGCCAAATAGAGCAAATCAGGCGCTCGAAGATTAGCTTCACGATATCGCTTATATTAGACATAGCCACCCAATGTTTTAAAACTCAAAATTTGCGGCACTATAGGTACTGTCATTCTTAGATTTCCCTAATACGTTGTTCTTAGATATTATCAGCTGTCGAATCTCGTCATTCCCACTGTGGCCGTAGCATGACGTATGGGATCCCGACGAAACTTCAAGAGTAGAACTGTCATCCCATACATTGTACTTTTGTGAATGTATGGGATGACAGTTGACTTGACAGCGAGACAAGTCTACGCAGCGTCTGTGCTCGAAGGGTAGTAATATTTATAGGATAGAAAACGCAGAATCGTACCTATTTTAATTTAAAACTACAGCTTTAACATTTTTAAAGCTGTAGGCAACATTTAAATTCTCTAAGATTACGTACATAGTACATATTTTCAGTGACCACTGCACCATTTATATCTTCCTTTTCGATTTACATCCCGTCACAGAGACCTCTGTCCGGCTTCATTTGAATTCCTGTCCTGCGGTTTCTCTGTGACAACTTAAATCTGGATAAATTTTCCCGTTTGTAAAGGTTTAACGTGAAGACACGTTGGAAATGTCGACCGCACTCTGAGCATTTCATGGGACATGATTCTTTGGATTTGCATTTATACCTCTATGTTGGCCTTTTACGCTTATTATTATAATCTGCCAAGTAGATTACCCATTAAAAATATTGGACACGTATTTTTATTTTATTTTGTAGAAACAACAACTAATTAGAACGCATTAAAGTTGTACACAGCGTACAACAATTCAGAGCAAAGTGTGACGAAGTGCGTCCTTTAAAAATTTATAAGTGTCAAATATCGATCATTCAAACAAAATAATACGTACTTAGCTAATATCTTTTAAATATTTAAAACAGACTAACAAGACTTTAATTTCTTTGTCAAATCATATAGATCTAAAATCACTATTCATCGTTCATCGGTAGGAAAAATTAATCAGCCGATTAATTTTTTACAAACAGCACGGTTTGCCAAAAAATGTTAAATATGCAATCGACCCCTTTAGCATAGAAATACATTGACATAAGACTAGCAACTCCCGTCCCGCTGTCAAGAGTAATTGAAGTTTGTAAAAGCACAATGACATTGGGAGTAGCTACAAATTGTATGCAATGACAGTGCGAGTAGCAAGAATAGCGTCTTGGTATATGTCAGTTTACTCTTGACAGTAGGAGGAGTTGCTACTCTTATGTATGTCAATGTCTTTCTATGCTAAAGGGGCTGTTAGTCTGTGTATCTGTTCTTGTTATAAAAGTTGAAAAGGAAAACTCACTTGGGCAGCAGTTGATACAGCAACTCCTCACATTTCCTCTTCTCCTCCAAGTAGTCGGACGTCCTCTCTTCCACCAGAGCCTCCAGGTTGTTGGCGTACTGTTCCACTTGCGTCAGCAGCATGTCCAGCCGTGTTGAAGTTTCACAGTCCCTGGTAGAAAAAACATGATTTTTAGAATGTGAAATGCTCAAAGCCACTGTAAAAAATTTAGGTAAATTCTTGATTACATAAGATACTAGCGAATTTTACAAAAAATCAGCTCAATTGGTTACTAAACTTTTGCCTTTTAATATTATTTTATTTGTACTTTTATATTAAAAGCTTTTTGTATGTAGCTGATCTTATTATTTTTTTAAACTACCGTAAGTGTTTTCCACAATTGAACAAAATGGCAAAAATCAAGTTTTATATTGTGGAGAACATCCCAATCACGGTTTTGGAAAGTTATGCCCTTTACGCAAGGAAAGGCCAGGTCAAGAGTACCAAGAACCGGCAAGCGCGCATGAAGTATGTGATGAAAGTCGAAGAAGCGAAAGAGGTGTGTCAGGATAGTACCAAATGAAGGGGAATAGTATCTGCCTACCCCAACGGGAACCAGGCGTGATTTTATGTGTGTATGTCATATGTATGTACGCAGATTACGCCTATAGTACGCGATATCCTCTTGTCTGAAACGGTTGAGATATTCTTAACAATTATAACGTGAATTTTGCCATTTTGTTTGATTAACTTACTTGTTGATTCTATGTATGTTCTCCTTAAGAGCTGAGAAGTCGGGTCGGTCATCATCAGGCAGCGTCCAGGGAGGCTCGCCGGTTAGCGACTGTCGAGGTGACGCGGACAATGGAGACGTGCCCCGGTTCCGCATCTCGGCACTACCTGTCAGAGTAATAAAAAAACCTTTTCAGAAATACGATTTTGGAAACAACCGTGAGTGTTATCCATGCTGTAAATACGGCACTCTAGGTGCACTGCACCGACGCTTCTTACTCAAGAGTCACAAGATGTTAAGACTCTTTGCTCAGTAATTTTACTAGCTACAGTGCACTCCTACCAAAGCACAGACATACTTATATTCTAAATGTTAACAGTGTAACAATTATAATTGGTCTTATAGCTAATAGCGATCTCTACGCGTAGAAAAGGTTCACTTTTTTACAAGCTTTTATTTACTTTCACCTGTCTGTTGTCTGTCTGTCTGTCTGTCTGTAATCAAATCTTGAAAGTTTAATTTGACCCACTTCCCGGTGTCCGATTGAGCTGAAATTTTGCATACATGTATAAATCGGATGATAAAGCAATAAAAGCTTGTTTTTAAAAAGTTTTTTTTTTAAAGTTCACTTGTTTCTCTGTATGTTCAATAGTTTTTTGTTACTTTTTGTGATAGTTTGACTTTTTTTACCAGGCAACAAAAAAACCTTTTTTCATGACAATTTGAAACAACGTAGCGAATGTTTCCGCAAATACTTCGGCTTTTCTTCTCAATTCTTACCGGCACTGGTTTTATTAAATTACTTGAAAATAGACATTTTTGCTCTATCAATATTTCATATACAGCTTGTTTGTTTTCGCAATTTTATGTTGTAAAGTGTTCTGAAATATATTGGTTTATATTGCACCTGCTCCCGTTTAGATAAATCGTGGACACTATCCACAGAATACATATAACAGGAGTTGCCATGCATTGCCTGGTTTACCGAAACATGAACTTTATTCGTGTCACGTGCCATCAAGTAAGGAACCAATGGCACTTTTCTGCGTAAGTTGAGTGGTTGCGGCCCGATCGAGCCGTTTGAGACTTAAAATGGTTTATTTGTAATTATAGTGTGCAATAAAGAGTTATCTCGAGTTCGAACGTAGGGGACAGACTGAAAATCAGTAACCGTGTTAACCTGGTGTTAATATAGTTACCAGCTGAGTCTGCTCCTATTGCCTACAATGTTTGGTTCTCTTCTTGTAATAATTGTACATTTTATATCATTATTGTTTTTTTTTATGTGGAGAAGTAAGAAGACGAGCAAGACACTCTCCTGATGTTAAGAGATAACGCTGCCCATAATTAGTACAGTGCTACCCAGAATTTCATAATGATGTGCAATTGTAGGTGCACTGCACCAACGCTTCTAACTCAAAAGTCATAAGATGTTAAGACTCTTTAGCAAAGTTGTGGCAATAAATTATTTTTATTCTTTTTCTTATCTATTAAAACCGAATTGTACCCTTGATTACAGGATGCTTGGCAACTCTCATTCTAGCTAGTAAAGGCCACTATCCCTGGAGGTCGTGGTTCGCTGTAAAAGCTCATGAATCACTTGCTTTCTATGAAACATTCATGGAAAGTATACGCCAAAAGGCTAAGAGATAGATCATGAAATTCAAATGGGCGTTTCAGATGTATATCTGAAGATTTTAAAATGATTTATTAACACTTTTAAGATTGTTAATCGATGTCATTTCAACGTAGAATTAAACTCAACGTGTAATTAGGGTTTACAGAAAAGAAAAACGTTTGCATCATTAGGATTATTTACTACCCTAAATAACTACTCCCGGATTGATTTTTAAAGTAATTAAAAGGAATGACAGTTTTATAGAATAGAGGCACAGATAAGAAGAAGAATAAAAATGTTGTAGGACGGACCGAGTTTGGAGACTAGTAAGACGCTCTCCTGATGAAAAGATAACGCTGCCCATATTAATCTATACAGTGTCACCGAAGACTTCACAATGATGTAAAATTATAGGTGCATTGCACCAACGCTTCATGCTTAGGACTCCCTAACTCGCTACCTAAGATGTTAATACACTTCATCCCAGTAATTTATTCACTAGCTATGTTCAGTTTATTTTGATCAGAGACAATTAATAATATACCTCTAGAATCTCTATATTCATAGCCCCATTTTTTTTTTTTTACCTCGATAGAATATCTAAATGAATTTAGAATCGACTGACTTCAGTAGACGCAAAGACAATGTGAATCTCAATCTACATAGGAGAGCTCTCATAGTAAATGCATTACACACATTCTGCGCGCGACTGAGCCAATACTAATTGCGCCTCGTACCGTCCCTAAGCAAATTGATGCGGATTATCTGAGATGTTCTGTTCAATCAAGTGAATTGTATTACAAAATTATATTATTGAACATTGAGTCTTAGAACAATCTCGGTAATAATAATAATAACGGGCAGGCGCCATAGTTTTCCGTAGAACTAGATCACCATCAACAGCTCATCTCAATAGACCAGTAATTTTTTGTAGCTATATTTTTCAATAGTCCTATAATAGTCAGTGGTTGTTCTTTTCGGGTGCATTTTTATAGTGCACACAGGGGATAGTCATCGGCTATGGTCACATTTCAATTTAGTTTGTTTTTATGAATAAAGGCCACAAAAAAAATCTCTATCAAAAATAATTTCATTGTGATACATCTAAAACAGCACTATTAAATAGCACGGATGGCATTCGACATGAGTAGTTAAAACTAATTACTTACTCAACCACTGAAGCGGTATAATGATCGCCAGAAATCGTTAGGGATATTAATATAATGATTTGCGATGATACAATTCTTTTGATATGTTAGAAAAAATTAGGAGAAATCGGAGGTAAAATAGTAAAGTAGTTTGTTTTTATCGGATGTGATAAATAGTGTGATATTATTTACCCAGAAATTGAGAAAAATATTATAATATCTGTGTGTGTTATTCTAAACTACCTCCAGCGGTTTTGCTGTAGTACATTATTAAAGGCCCTTAGTGGACCCTTTTTTGACCCAGGAAAAATGCGTTACGTATCATCACCCCACGCCGGGGGGTGCGGGGTGGTATGTGGGACTCCCCCGCCGAAGATGGGCGCGGCGGGGATACCCACTAAAAAACCTGTGGGTATTCCTTCGGGACGCCATAATGCCGGGGCAGCGGGTACGCCGAAGCACTCATCCGCGGCCAATGACTAGCGGACCCGCGCTCACTTCGTAGCGCCTAACAGAAAATTACACGGCTGCACGACATAAAAAACGGCTTCTTTGTTGACTACGGAAGCCTAAAAAACCGTATCTAAATCCGTTGCGTAGTTTGAAAGAACTAAGATACATAGGAACACATAGACGGGGGCGACTTTATTTTATACTAACTTTTTTTATGGAAGAAGTAAGAAGACGAGCAAGACGCTCTCCTCATGTTAAGAGATAACGCTGCCAATAATCAGTACAGTGCCACCTAGGATTTCACAATGACCAATGACGTGAAACACCAACGCTTCTTACTCAAGAGTCATGTCATGTTAAGACTCTCTGTGTAGTGATAGTGATACTGAAGTAGAAAATGAGTAGGATTTTTTTACACGGAATAGGACTGCGTTTAACCACAGCCTCACCTATTTGTAAGTGAAGACGTGGTCGAAGCTGTTACACACAGGCCTAGCAAATACCTATTAACCCTCGACTTGAAGACACCCAATTTTCGGGAAACACTGAAGCAGGTAGGCAGTTCCAAATCTACGCCGTCCTGATTAAGGTAGGATAATGATGCTCAAGTACATACGTTTAAACTTGTCCTCAAGTATAGCAGCGCAGTAGTCGCAGGCGAGAGTGCAGTGTGGTCGTCGCATCTCCAGGAGAGGACTGACTGCGCGCCGAGGACTCGGGGAGTCCGCTCCCCCTGGTGGTACCAGAGACATTCTGAAACAATGAGCGTTTGGTGAGCTTTACTTGAAGTAGGTATCTTAGAAGTTCATCTTTGTTACTTCGGCTGCGCCAATGTGAGAATGCCACGAGTTTTTTTTTTTAAATGACCTATGCTTTTAGTCTCAAATTAAGACCTCCACAGCTTTACCGGACGTGTGGTGAGCGCAGGAGGCACTCGACCCAAAGGTTTTTGTGTTTATGCCTTCGTTTAAATACAAGTGAGTTTATGCCGTTTATTTACAGAGATGAATCTAAATACCCACGAATCGTTTAGTGTAAAAATAATCTCAGAAGTTCTTTAAACGTTTCGTAGCGCCTCTTACCGTATAAGTCTCATGCTCGAAGTAAAAAATAGCGATCGTGATGTAAGGCTATGTGTTATTATTCCAGGATCTAAATTCTTTTCAAACGTAATTTGAGCTGAATATATGTATATATTTTGTGTTTTTGGCTTGAAAGATCAACAAACATCACTCTCATTTAAATATCTTATTTTTTACCTATAAAACAAGAATTTTAGGATAGGTAAATTTTAAATTAATAACGGGTATTATTGATTCATTTGACGTAGATATATGTGGAAGATCGGTCGGAAGTTTTGCGTTTGAATACTACTCCTAAAACTGTCACTCTATCTCTCGAGAGACAGAGCTAAAGAGTAAATGCAACCATTTCGTGAGCGACATAAATCAATAATGTCGTCTTAACCACAAGAGACTGTATACTTAGGGCATTGACACTAGAGATTTTATTTTTTATGTAAAAGCAGGTATAACAAGAATTAGATTATAATTAGTTCCGAGATTAACAATGTTACTCTGCCAGCTGGCACTTCCAGCGCACCTCCATTAAGGTTCTAAATAATGGTATTAAGATTTACAAATGGCTCCTCTGAGCGTCTTTATCTGGTACTAAAGTACATCTTCTGTAGAAATAAGAGGAAAACGTGACTGACACATCTATCAGAGTAAAGCTCAAAGCGCTATACAAATTGGATTGAAATTTGATATAAAGAAAAATTAAAATAGAAAAAACATAGTGAAATAAATAGCTGACTATACCTAGTCATAATAGACTTTGACATCCGCTATGATAGTTTTTTTTGAAAATTCAAACCACAATAGAAACGTGGCTTATGCCGATGCATCATAGTTTGCCAAATGTAGTAGAATAACTAAATAATAGGTTCCTTACTATAATATTATAGTAATAAACGTTTAGTAGAATACTTTAGAAAAAACGAGGGTTCAAATTTGTATAGAGCAAAAAAATACCAAGTGAAGCTGCGGGTACTCAAGTTTCTTAATAAAATCGTTCAGTAGCTAAATCACCCTATTTTCCAAGAAAATTGATTTTACTACCTCCTATATAAAATGCCTCAGATTTAAGGAACCTTTTTAGGAACAGGTCTTTTGTCGCAAAATTGGGGAGCATGTTTTGGGTACGCTGAATGTACTCGTATCACAAAGACTCAGGAAACTGGATCAAGTATTCTTAAAATAACAAGTGTGCTTCAAAAAATCTTATTTTGTAATACCCACATTGTTATTTTAACGGTTCCAACTTTTAACTATTCTGGGGATATCGTTTCTCGAATGCTATAAACAAGTTAAGCTTTTAAGGCCACTTGTACATATCGCAGCTTTCTTACTTACTTAAAATGGAAAAGAATATAAATGCGTCGGTTTTAAAGTCTGTGTGAAATAATAAGTTAAGACATTCCAAAAACTTGAACTATTTAAAAGTGAGATAAATACGTAGAATATTTAAGATGCTGGGCCCAACAGTTTTACGCGCTGTCCTGTATGTATCCTATATATGTTCTAAGCTATATCTATACAATATTTCACTCAATCGGTATCGCAGCATTCTTTCTTACTTAGAATGGAAAAGAATAGATATGCGGTTTTAAAGACTGTATGAAAAATTTTGTTAAGACATTACCTACACAAACTTCAACTATGCACACTTTAATTGAGATAAATAGAATTTTTATATGCTGCGCCCAGCGGTTTTCGCGCTGTCCTGTATGTAGCCTTTATGTTCTAAGCTATATTCTATACAATATTTCAGCTCAATCGGTCAACTCATTTAGGTCTGAAAGAGTAACAAACACACATCCATACATTTTTACAAACTTTCGCGTTAACAATATTAGTATGATACCTTTAAAAATAGTAGATGTCAGTATTATTAAAGAAAATATACTCGTATTCGTATGACGGTAAAATATCGAGAACAAAATGGAAACTGTAAGAACAAAGTGCGGTAAAGGCCACGTAGTAAACCGATACCATATGTAGTGTTTGCAGAGGCTCTCTCGTATATATTTGTCGCATATTGTATGATACAAAAGTGTCGCCTACGGTCTGCCAACATAAGGCGATCGTTGTCTTTTACATTCTGTATAAAATGATATGAAATTAAAATAATTTATTGGCTCTATCTTACAGCTTAAGCTTACATAGTGTTATAAAGTTTTAATGTAGGTTTTACAGTTTTAGTCCAATGGAAACAGGCTTAGCGTTTTGTCAGATTAACCCTAGGGCTAACCTGACTACTAATTTTCAGTATGATTCGATTGGCACGAAAAGGAGGTGATAGATATAAAAACATGACCGAGTATTTCGTATTTAAGTTATTTTAATCAGTTATTTTAAATATCTTACTAATAAATATTATACACGTGAAAGTTTGTAAGAATGTATGAATGTCTGCATGTATGGTTGTTACTCTTTCACGCCTAAGCGGGTGTACCGATTGAGCTGAAATTTGGCATAGAGATAGCTTAGACCCTGGAATAACATATAGGCTACAGTTCAGCGGGTAAAACCGCTGGGCCTAGGTACCAAATTTCATCAAATAACTTTTTTTAAATATATCAAATACCAAATTTCAGCTCAATCGGTCCACCCGTTTAGGCGTAAAAGAGTAACAAACATACATCCAGACATCCATACATTCTTATAAACTTTCACGTTTATAATATTAGTAAGATTATAATAACTCAGTATCTAATAATAAAATATGATGTGCGTGAAATTTTCCTAAAAGTATATTAAACAAAGGATACCAAGACTGATATTAATCTTAACTTAATAACATCTAAAGTCTAGACGCTAATATTAGATTCAAAGCTACAAAATAAATAAAACATTAAGGATTTATTTTCTTTGCGTTTTGAAGGATAGAAATTTGAACGTTTTCATGAATTACATAAAACTGGCTTAAAAATAAAGTTCCAAATTAATTTTACTACTGTTCTAGGTTTATTTTCTTAGAGTTTTGGTTTGAAGTTGTTTATGTTTGTGTAAATTCTTGTTTCCTTTTAAACTTTGAAGGTTGTACCGAGCTTTACTGAGAGACATTAACAAAAAAATAATTTTACGAATATATTTCATAGGGGAGACCAGCAGGGATAGTCACTTATCCGAACCGAAAACCGAATTGTCAAAAATGTATGAAATGACGTATTGTTAAATCGATACGAAGTAATCCGTCATTTCATACATTTTTGACAATTCGATCTTCGGTTCGGTTCCCTGACGGATAAATGAATAAATATCCCTGCTGGTTTATCATCATCGTCATCATCATCATCTCAGCCATTGGACATCCACTGCTGAACACAGGCCTCCCCTTTGGACTCCCATAATATGTACCGGTTGGAAGCGACCTGCATCCAGCGTCTTCCGGCGACCTTTATAAGGTCGACCCTTTATGAGGTCGGTGCTGGTTTATACCTGGTAGTAATGTATTTCTAAATTTGTCATATGAAGCGACTCTCTCTGTCGCACGCAAGGATTTGCCGCTTAACTACACATTATTATGTAACAACTATAATCTACACATTATGTCCCTTTGCAATTCGTAGTACAAATAGGTAATGAGGTCACACCAATTTCAATAAAGCAGGCTCCCACAGTTCTAGTGCTATTGTTAAATTATGGAGAGAAGGCAGTAACATTACAAATATGAAATTTCGTATATTATTATCTAAGCTGATATAATATTATTTATGTATTATTTGTGTAATATTGTTTATGTGTATGTAAGAAATAGCTAAGAAAAAATAGCTAAGACTCTGGAATGAAATATAAAATATTTTCAGCGAACTTGGTTAATTACAAATCTTCTTTGATTAAAACAAAAACTTCAATGTAAATATTTCTTGGAAGTTTCTAGAATTTTTCTTCGCATAATTTAAAAAATCCTTCATTATAGCCGTTGGACGATTTCCAAGCGCTCGCACCCTATTTCATGTCAACACAAGATGAGTAGGCATCATTTTATATTTTTCTTCAAACGCGGAATTTTAATGATGCACTTTACGTCTTCTTAAGGAATACAGAGTTTCTAATAAGGACATTTTAAATTGTGTTTTTATAATACGATTTTGCAAAGTTATTGACAGTAATTATTAAACTTGCAGATTTTTGATCAACAAATTTGGTACCTATAGCATTGTAAGATAATAATGTAGGTACGAACATTTTTTTCTCTTTACAGATCCCATTATATTATAAAAAATTAAGTTAAGATGTCTGGACGTGTGTATGAATGCGCGTTTGTTACCTCTTGACGCCAAAACTACTGAACAGATTTCACTGTTTAGTATATAATATAGAAAACTAAGGGCCTGGAATAGCACATAGCGTGACGTCTTTTAGTAGGTAAAATAAGTGCAACAAATTTGTATATTCAGATCAGTCCGGGTAGCCGCAGTGAGTAAACTAATTATTTTAAAAGTAAGTAGTTGAAACTTATTTACAACTAAAAATGATAACCGATTCGGTTAAAATATGGTAAAATTATAATTTAGTCACTGGAAAAAATCGCAGTAATTGTTCAACGAATAAAACTCTTGATAGCAATTGGTTTTTTCTAACTCTCTATTTCTTACTTTAACTACAAAACCAAACAAAGAAAATCTTTCTAAAACGATTTTCTTTTTATTTTAACTTATTTTTACGTATTTCTAAAACATTGTAGAATTTAAAGCACTTAAAGTATTTAAGAAAAGAGAAGAGAGGTCTCTTTTCTGTCCCTGAAATGTCTCCTTTTTCCCAGCAGTCGTTCAGTCTGAGATTTAATTAAAATTATGTTGAGTCTGAATGCAAAGCGTTCCGTTCCATGTCATATTAAGTCGAGATTATATTTTGCATACTCGTAGTCTCTAACTATAGTGATAAGAATAGATACCACGCTCGGTTAGGTAAACATTCATGTTGTTTTTGGGGGCAACACTAAAGAATATTATTTAGCTCATTTTTAATCATCACATGTCGTGTATTTCCTAGTTTTTAACGTGATGATGATGGTATAATATATTTTATACGAGTTCTTTGGAAGAGATCGCTTTGAGCGATAAGACTGCCAATAATTGATGCACCTTTAGTTTTAATTGTTGTATTTGTAAAATTTACTTTATATGTAAATTAATAAAGAGTTTCTTATCCTATCTTATAGATACTGTTTTTCTTCAATTAAAGATCAAAAAAAAAAGACATAAAAAAATATTTATTATCAGTTCCAAGAATACATACATAAAATTAAAAATTATCTATAATTTTATTAAATTACGCATTCCGTTTTGTTTTACTATAATGCTTGAAACGTGGTGTCTGCTTATCACTTTAGTCGGTATCTCGTAGTATATGCTCTGTTTTGCAGCAATTCACTCGACTGAATAACTAAGCTCGTAGTGTTTAACTATGCAGGGTTAGTCCAATTTTATAGTGCACCTCTGCTAAACATAATTTCCCAGACTTTAAAATGCACGCTGCATTTTAGACTGGACATTATTAAATATTTATTGCGTTTTCAACTGAAATAAGTTAATGTAATGAAATATATTTATTTGCCAAAAGTATGTTACAGTGGGTGCAGGTGTTAGCGTTTTATATATGAGTGTCTACTGTACTTAGCAGATTCACCAAGATGAAATTTTATATTATATAGGTTTTGTTACGTTAGATCAATAACACTAACAAAATTGAAAGCGTTTAGTATACTTTTCTTGATTAAACGGCTGAACCGCTTTAGCTAAAATTAACTTTGGATTAATATAAGACACCTTTCAACAGATAAATCTGCTGAGCGCTTATTTCAAATGAAACAAAGTGTAATTATAGCAATATATGTATTCCAAATCATTAAATTCAGTCGAAAAGTTACGTTTAATCATCATTTTCATGTTCGTTAGTATGGATGCGATTATAGTTCATGGAAATGGGAAGAAACTCGCGTAATCCGGGAACAAAATAAATACGGGCAATTGAAACTGTTGATATGAGTATTGTGAAATAAGCTTGTAAAATACAAATTCTTTCCATTTTTGAATGTCAATGTATCTTTGTTACCTTTACACGTAAGGGACTGAACCCATTAAGTTATAAAATTTGATATGAAGATAGATATACACAGGCTTTAAAGAGTAAAATAACTGGTCGTGTCTAGTTCAAAAAGGATAAAGATTTTCATATTCACATTCCAAACTAGTTAGATTTTCGGTAAAAAAAAATCTCATGTCCATACCTAGTAATACCAAAAATAAAATATTTTTTTTTTAAATACCTACCTATATTAGTTTTTTCTGGCTTTAGTATTGTTGAACTGTCTACTAAAATCCAATTTCATCTTTAAAGGCTGCTTTTAATAATTAAATTCATATTAAAAGCCAAATTATAGCATGAAATGATATTCCACGTCGATGAATAATAAGCAGCTCTATTCTCTACGGTTCTGTTGCAGCCGCAATCTTGGAGCCAAGAGAGGTAGCGGTTGGGAACTACGTCATTTTATTACGATAATACACGTGAGCTAATAAAATAAGAAGGTAGGCTTATTGATTTTATAAGGACTGTGGACTTAGTGTAGGTACTTTATGTACCCATCGATTTTAATCGCTGAAAGTGTACATATGTACCAAATTGTATTTCAGTGCTAATATTAAGTAAAACTGTAATTTTCTTTGGTTGCAATAAAGAGTATTCTATTCTATTCTATGGCTCATTCTCATTTTAGCTCAAAATTGATGGTCACACGGTTATATTTCCTAAACGGTTAAAGACTGAGATATGAATTGTGGATAGGTGGATAAAACATATATTAAGCTACAAAATAAATGAAGATTACCATAAACGACGCAAAAAATAATACTAAAATTTAACATGAAAGGTCAAAATCGGGGCCATTTTTCGTATTCTCATGGTGTCACACTTTGCGTTGCAGTTAAACATTTGGGCACTACTTTAACAAATTTTGATGTATCTGTATGTAACATATACCAAAATTATCGCAAACAAATATACTTTAAGGTCTACAGACTAAAAAATAGTTTTCTGTATTATTTTGAATTTAAAATAATATAATGCGGCGGTCACACGATTTTAGGTGCTTTAGATTTGCGTAGTTTAACGGCTGCTGTTAAACACAACATCAACAATCCAATTCAGAGTTCGATTCATTTCAATGATGGCCATGTTCTGCAATCGTAGAAGTAGGATCTAGGACTTATCGAGCCGTGGGAAAAAATATAATTGCTAAGTTTCAATTTATTCATAGGTGTATCGATCACTTGCATGGACAACATTTTTATGCATTGCATTTTAGTTATTTAAATCAAAGCTAGCTTTTTGAAACGCCAAAATGTGCGAGATAAAGATGTAGTATTTAACTTTATTCATTATACCTAAACTTTCCAGAATTTCACCAAAAAGGGATATTTTCGTCACCAGCGTGGCATCACCTTCATAGCGTTTTTTACCATGAAGGTGATTTTTGAGCCACGTAAGTGATTTTTAAATATTGTTTTCTTTTGAAATAGCCTTTTTACCTACTAAAAAGTACTGTATCTGTTATGTTAGGGTTTTAATACATACAAACCAAATTTCTGACTAATAAAAAAGTAAAGTGAATGGTAAAGTAATATATCAAATTACGCATATTTTTTTATGTAGTGAGGTTTGTTTTTACGTAAAATGTCGTTTTATTGTACATTTTTGATAGATTTAGTCTTTTAAAAGGGTTTTACTTCAAAAAGTTGTGAAAAAATAATTACTGAATCACTTTCGTGGCGTCGAAAATTTCAAAACCGTTTTTCTTCGAAATGAAACGTACGATTTAAATCATTTATATAAAAGTTTACTCGTGTTATCCAGCTCTATACAATATTATACATAAACATTACAAATAAGCAAAAAATAAGAATTGCCATGAAGGTGACGATGAGAATCAATTCCATGAGAATGAGCCCTATATGTATACATACAAAGTTACAGCTTAATCGGCTCAGCAGTTTAGTTAAGACCGCCAATTGTAACACTTCTTTCTGTGTAATCTTAGTTCTAAGTTTTTATTGTTGTATTTGTGTGAACAATAAAGAGTTTTCTATTCTATTCTATTCTAGTTATGAAAATGTAAAATAAATATTACATTCACTCTGTTATAGTTTGGCATTTAAAATAATATTAGTTTAATTTTTATGGCGCCCAACGTGGGGCTGACTGCTACACGTTGGGCGCCCAGTTTTATTTTATGAACTGCTTTCTTCTTTTATTCAGGAATAGAAGTTATGTTAAGGTAAATTTAGTTTTTATCAGGTTAGACTACACATTGTTACAATAATAATCCTACACTACGTCGTACAGTGCACAGCAGTGTTAAAATTTAAAATAAAACAGTTTCAAAGCACTCTCATCTCATCAGTGTGTCGTGGTCTGGCAAATTATATTAGGTACATGGTACATAGGTATAGGTTTAAATTCCACAGGATGCTTGAGTACATTTTATCATAATCAAAATGTTAAAGCCGAATTATGGTCTAATCATTTCTGTAATAATAATAATTAATAATTGGGGTTTATACTCCAACAGAACAGGTTACCCTACTTACACTGTCAGAGTCAAATCACAATTTATAGGTTGTGTGGCGAACCTATATGTTGCAGTTTCAGGTCGCCGAGATTACTACAGGTCCTGCAACATGACCTAACGACTGCCTCCTACATATCTTATAGGAAACAGCCGGGACCCACAGTTTTGCGTGCCTTCCGAAACACGGTAGCGTACTGGCGAACTTTTTGCCACACACTGAGATTTGAACCCAGGGTCCCCGGATTAAAAGCCGGACGTATGACCACTGGGCCACGGACGCTACATACATACGGATAATTCTGTAGTACAAACATGTAAGCAGTACCTACTAAAAATCGTATGTGTCTACACACATGTTGTTTTAGTAGTTAATTCTAGTGGTGCTCCACTAACTCTATTTCAAACTCCGTGATTTCAAAGTTTGATATGAAATATGGATGCACAAAAGGCAATTCTTCATTACAGTTCTGTTGGTTATGTTGTTAAAGATTAATATAATTAAATATATTTATGTTCAATATTTATGCAGTATTTTTTAATAATCGACTAGACAGTTTATTTATTGAACATTTCACACTCAAAAAGTCTTTGCATTCATATTAGACCTACTTATTCTGCTGAAATATAGGTAAATATTAGGATGGTCGTATAAAATGGTACATTATGAAGCATAACTTACCCGCTAAGGGACTTTAACTGAGCAGAAAAGGCTCTTTAAATTCCCTCTGCGGGACTAAAGAGCAAAAGGTTGAAAATATTACGACTTGCATTTTTTCTTTCTACCAAAACTCGGATAAAATCAAGGTGGGATAGCAAATGTGTTGTTAAAATGTGAAATTAGTTAGACTTTTTAGAATACGGTATATATCATGTTTCTCACCACGAATTATATTCTAAAGATATTCAATATTTATAATGTCAATAAAAATTAGAATTTCATTATAGACTTTACTATAGACAATATATTGTATTACTAACCTACATAAAAATGTATACACCAGTGAAATTTATAGAGAAATTATTATTAAGGCGTTTTATCCTCTTGACCTTAATTCAGAAAAAGAACTTCTCAGGATATAACTTCAAAGTACTGTGATTGATCAATAATGGCTAAGTCTTTTTCACTCCGCGTCTTTAAAAATACACCCTAATTACCATAAATAAACAGAGCAAATAAAAATAAAACGATATACAAGATTTATAAAAATTGTGACGTCTCTTCATCAATATAGATACAAACATAGTCCGTATTCTGTACACAGACGCAGTCAGAACAGGCTCCTATATCCTAACAAATTCTACATCTACAAACCCACATACCTACCGCAAGATTCCACAGTTAAGCCGATATCCATTGCAAAGCTTCGCTCCAATTCCTCACTCGAGTAACCGTGCCTCCCATCTCCCTGTTCAAACTACACGAGGAATATCTCGCTTGAATCATAACCAGAATATACCTACTGGAAATGTATGCAATTACCTACAAACCATAATATTATGATGGTAAATTGAAATGTGGAACGGTGTAAGAGCTGTTTATTTAAACAGCACATTCTATCTATTTAGGTGGAATTATAAAGATATAATTTAACGTACGTAGGGTTTTTATCCAAAAAATCACCCAATTATTCTAACATTAAAGAAGACAGCAGCTCTAAATAACTAATATTATGTTCTTCTAAGCAATTTTTATCTCGGTTATTATGGCTATGGTCTAATCTTCTACCTCCTCCTTTATTAAAAATGCTTATTTTAGTATACGTAAATCTTTTGAATAAGACTGCTTTTCCGATTCCATTGCAAAAATCATCATGGGCAGGACAATATAGTAAAAAATCAGGTTATGTAGTTTCCCAGGTTATATAGTTGGACCTGTCTGTAAACCAATGTCGAGGTTTTTAGATTTTCTTAAACATTTCTTTAAAAAAAACAATATCTCATAAGTAGTTTAGGTATAAAAATACAATTTAAAATATATTTTATTGACGTAGGACGTAGGTATATCTAAAATGTTCTAAAATTGAAAGGTAAAGTATAAAAACAAAGGCACAAATCACATCAAAAGAGCTTTTTAAAAAGGTCACTTACTTCTGAACTCACAACAAACAAAACCATATCCAATATCATACTTTATCATACATAAGCGAAAATCTCGAGGCAAAGGGCAAGTTCAACGAGTGAACAATAAAAAGGACGCGATCTTTTTATTGTTGTATTCAGTGGGTCTGGAACTCAAACTATTGTGATATAAGTAGACTCCAAACTTCAAAAATTGAATTGAGAAAAAACATTTCAACTTACTTCGAGCTCGATTTCAGTAAGCCAGACCACACTTTTACATTTTGGAGTTACGAGTAGATACATGTTATCTACTTAGACCTAGCTTGATATGCTGCTGGAGACTGAGACAACGAAATAAGGATGTATTTTATTTCTTCGTAGGACAGAGAACGTCATCAGTGCCTCAACAATGCATCTTCATTCCGAGCAGTCCTGAGTTCTCGCTAGATATCAGCTGCAGATAAAGACCTCAGAAGCAAATAGTATTGTAAATCTAATGGTCGTTACATCTTCCATGACTGTCCGCCGCCAGGTCTTTTCTTAAACGGCCACGTTTGCGTTGTGGTCAGGTTACACAACCAACCACGCGCACGATTTTCCGTGTATCAATAAAACGGTCTGCGTTTGCAAAACTGTGGTGATTATTTAACGTGCACTAGACGCAAGTAGAAACTGACAAACGTTTCTGGACGCGCACTATCTCCTTTTATTCCAACAGTCTGTGGTGTGGAACTGAATGCTGAGGAAATTCACAATACTCCGATAACAAAGCTCATTCCGCATTGTTGTGCCGTGTTCGATCACGTTTTAGTTCAAGGGGATCCGGCAAATCTAATTACCGGGAGCTTACTAGCTTGAACTGAGTTCACGTGTATTTTACTACCAATCTCAGTTAACTAAAATTAAAATTTAGGGCTCTAAAATACTTTAATTAAGTATATGGTTTAATCTAGACAAGTTCAAGCCAAATTCAAAGAAAATTAACTGGCAACGTTTATGTTAACCCGTAGTACAGCAATGAATTTTTAAATAATAATACGAGTATTATTTGAGAAGGAATTTCTATTTTTTTTCTATTCTATTCCACTTTAGTATCGCGAAACCTTGATTAGTATGAACTTACTCTCCTAAGTCCCAACGCTCAATACAAGTCATTGAGTTCAATCTATAATTTGATTCCCAAATTAATCCCCGCCCGCGTGATATGACGCGGGATGAATAATACCGGATGATAATAATTAGATTCGTTTGCTCTATAATAATATTATAAACTTTTATGGGACTTGTACTAGATTTTGATAGAAAAAACTAAAATTATTATTACATCGGCTAAGCAGAACCATACACCATTCAAACCTAGATCTTTACCACGAACTGATTCACTCCTAAGCCACTATTCACTTCTATACAGCTTATAGAGTTCAATCACTAATTTGATTCCCAAATTAATCCCCGCCCGGGTGATATGATGCCGGATGAATAATACCGGATCATAATTAGATTCGTTTGCGTTGATTACTCCTCTATTTGAACCTAGGCTCTATTCAGTCGGAATATTATGATAGAGTAGGTATACGGAGGACTACATGTGCTCGATCCGTAATGAACTCGTTAGTAGACTTTTTGTTCAACGTTTTATGTTTGTGTTGTTTATTTATCTATTATTTAGTAGACCCGCGCGCACTTCGTTGCGCCTTACTGAAAATTATCAATATTTCTCTCTTCTGTGGTTTTATCTGCATTTTTTACTATATTGTCCTGCCCATGATGATTTTTGCAATGGAATCGGAAAAGCAGTCTTATTCAAAAGATTTACGTATACTAAAATAAGCATTTTTAATAAAGGAGGAGGTAGAAGATTAGACCATAGCCATAATAACCGAGATAAAAATTGCTTAGAAGAACATAATATTAGTTATTTAGAGCTGCTGTCTTCTTTAATGTTAGAATAATTGGGTGATTTTTTGGATAAAAACCCTACGTACGTTAAATTATATCTTTATAATTCCACCTAAATAGATAGAATGTGCTGTTTAAATAAACAGCTCTTACACCGTTCCACATTTCAATTTACCATCATAATATTATGGTTTGTAGGTAATTGCATACATTTCCAGTAGGTATATTCTGGTTATGATTCAAGCGAGATATTCCTCGTGTAGTTTGAACAGGGAGATGGGAGGCACGGTTACTCGAGTGAGGAATTGGAGCGAAGCTTTGCAATGGATATCGGCTTAACTGTGGAATCTTGCGGTAGGTATGTGGGTTTGTAGATGTAGAATTTGTTAGGATATAGGAGCCTGTTCTGACTGCGTCTGTGTACAGAATACGGACTATGTTTGTATCTATATTGATGAAGAGACGTCACAATTTTTATAAATCTTGTATATCGTTTTATTTTTATTTGCTCTGTTTATTTATGGTAATTAGGGTGTATTTTTAAAGACGCGGAGTGAAAAAGACTTAGCCATTATTGATCAATCACAGTACTTTGAAGTTATATCCTGAGAAGTTCTTTTTCTGAATTAAGGTCAAGAGGATAAAACGCCTTAATAATAATTTCTCTATAAATTTCACTGGTGTATACATTTTTATGTAGGTTAGTAATACAATATATTGTCTATAGTAAAGTCTATAATGAAATTCTAATTTTTATTGACATTATAAATATTGAATATCTTTAGAATATAATTCGTGGTGAGAAACATGATATATACCGTATTCTAAAAAGTCTAACTAATTTCACATTTTAACAACACATTTGCTATCCCACCTTGATTTTATCCGAGTTTTGGTAGAAAGAAAAAATGCAAGTCGTAATATTTTCAACCTTTTGCTCTTTAGTCCCGCAGAGGGAATTTAAAGAGCCTTTTCTGCTCAGTTAAAGTCCCTTAGCGGGTAAGTTATGCTTCATAATGTACCATTTTATACGACCATCCTATTAATATCGAGTTCGGAAGAAGCCTTCGTTACGTGCCTACTTAGGAAAGGCCTTTAAGTATTTATACTGAAGTTCCAATCTTCTTACTTCTGTCAATATCTTAGGACTTAGGAAGTTCGTTGACATCCTCAGACTAAAACCAATGAACCGAATGACCTTTTTTATGTGATGAAGTAGATGACGAGCAAGACGCTCTCCTGATGTTAAGAGATAACGCTAACCATAATCAGTACAGTGCTACCTAGGATTTCACAATGATGTGAAATTCTAGGAGCACTGCACCGACGCTTCTTACTCAAGAGTCATAAGGTGTTAAGACTCTTCAGCCCAGTAATTTCACTAGCTACAGTGCCCTCCTACCGAAGCACAGTAATGTTTGCAAATCACTGCTCAGGCGGTAGAATAAATGGCACTGTTGGGGTACCCACCTAGACGACCTCCTGCAAAGGAAGTCTACCTCCGGGAAATCTGAAATGTGGTATATTTTCAACAGACGCCATAACAAGTCGCCATAGCAAGTCTTACAATAATTGGTTGGAAACAATTTTCGTTTATTTTTTTAATGGATTACCTACTCAATCTGAAATATCACTACTTTGAATAAGTCTAATTCAAAGTATGACTTCCATTAATTTTCCCCATACTTTTTTGACATAGGAATAATAGTGCGGTTCCTTAACTCGATTTTGTATGGAGGTATGACCCGGTTCGGCAGAAAGTCTAATAATATAGCATCAAAGTGCTCGTTAGTCGAATCAAATGAGCCCAAACTCGATGGGGTTGCGTCGTTTATGGAGTTCCTATGGCCAACTTCCAGCTCCGTCATTAGATCAGCTCGATGTCATAATAATAATGCAAAATTTCAGCTCAATCGGAAAGCGGGAAGTGAATCAAATTTAACTTGCAAGAATTGATCACAGACAGACAACAATCAGGTGAAAGTAAATAAAAGCTTGTAAAATCGTCTATTTTTTTATAAAATTAAATATATGCGTCTCACTCACGCTCATTGAAAGCGAGATTCAAGTCTCGTTCATCTAATCGCATAAAACTGATCTTACATAATTTTATATCAGCAAAGTTAAAGGCATCCAAAATTTCTCAGTAATTAATCTACTCTTTGTTGGAGGTGTTCGTATGAATAAAACATTTGGTTTTATCGGCGATACGAGATTATATTCAGTCTTCTTTTATACGCCAGCCTCACTTCACACAAAATGTTCGCACGAAGTGTCATTTACATCCGACGAAAAAAAAACTAAACATTATGTGAAAATCTTTTTTATATTTATAATTTACTCGCGCGCAGATTTGCTTGTTTAGGGGCTGCGCAGACAACAGACTATCCATGGCGCACTTTTTAGTCTGTGAAAATAGAACCTATGCAATTATATGCAGTAACGCACACGACGCGCAAAAAGTCCGGCGCGTTACTGCATATAATTGCATAGGTTCTATTTTCACAGACTAAAAAGTGCGCCATGGATAGTCTGTTGTCTGCGCAGCCCCTTAAATAAAGAACGATGATAAAATATATAAAAAATAACGAAAAAAAAGTGAATTATTAATCACAACAAAGTGTTGTAAAAAGTTATAATAAACATTATAGTAGATATGTGTGTGAGTGACTTACCTACTAGTACTCTAAAAATTTTGGAACAGGTGTTAAGAAATGATACACACATGGAGTAAAATTTAGCACAGAGATTGACACAGCAAAACCGATGAATAAATAAATAAATAAATATTTCAGGACATTTCACACAGCGCCACCTTAACCCCAAGCTAAGCAACTTAATGCTTGTGTTATGGTGGTTAGGATAACGGATACAATACTTATATACTTTTCTTTTGTAAATACATACTTATAATAGATACAGAAAGCCACCCAGACCAGAAACAAATATCTGTGGATCACACAAACATTTGTCCCATGCGGGAATCGAACCCGCAACCTTCTGCATTGCAGGCGGGTATTAGCCCACCGCGCCACAGTGGTTGTCAAATGAATGGATTGATCTCATATAATTTGGCACATATATAAATATTTTCAAGCAGACATTCTTTAAAAAAACTTCGCGAAATCCCTTTCGCGCTCCAAGGCCCGTAGCATGCCATACGGGCCCTCTCTATCACAAACATAATTATTATGCTCCTTTCTACTTTATACAGGTAAATATTTATTAGTAGATATATATGTATTATTAGTACGAGTATGTATGTTATTTTTATGTATCGTTATGTAATTAGGTATATTTATATATTATCTTTATATATATTATTTAGTTAAATATATGTAACACGTTCTTGTAGCAAATCCCACTCTACTCTTTCGATCAACTTTTCCAAACAAAGGTTGGTTGCCTGGAAGAGATCGCTCACAGCGATAAGGCCGCCCATTGTGGACCAAATTGTATTTCAGTGCTAATATTAAGTAAAATTGTAATTTTCTTTGGTTCCAATAAAGAGTATTCTATTCTATTCTATTCTATCTGCTGGTAAGTAGACTATATATTATTCCAGGGTCTAAACTACCTATACTTATAAATGTACGACATTTCAGATCAATCGATTTCGCTGTTATGGCGTGAAGTGAAACTCACACACACACGAAGCGAAATGTCTAGGCTTGACTGAACATAATGTGTGACCGCTTCTTACCAACCAAAAACCATAATTTTATCAATGTTTCGTTGAGCATAAAGTGTTATTTATCTATCTATAACAGTAACATATAAGGTACCTTCAAAATGGTAATTATAAGTTGCAGTGTAAAATAACTTAGTTATATTATATAATACAAATAAAGCTGTTAACATTTTTCTTTTTGATTTTTTAAAATGAAATTAATTAGACGGACACAATTTGTTGACTTTCAATTAATTCGTCACATTACTGGTCAGTCTGGTCAAACAGACAACTCGCATAACGTTATAATTTTATAATGAGATTGAAATATTCTGCTTGGTTAGGGTGACAATAAATTCATTATTAAAATTTTATTTAGAAATCCATGATAATTATTTTAGTTTTTTTTGTGGCAAATGCCTTTATTGACAAAAACAAACTAACAATACTACAGCTATTACAACATAACAGAACACTTTTATTAACCTACAGTAGTACAGCGGATAAAACCGCTGGGCGCAGCTAGTAATATAAGCTTGTAATAATGCAGACTTTAAAGTTTATAATAGTATCTTGAACTTTGAATGCAAATGGTTACCATCACATCTGCATAGCCGGGAGCGTGCCGCCGCAAAAGCACAATTAGTTGCATAACAAACTGGGCGAAGTTGTGTGATTTCAGGCGAATTTTCAGGCACAATGGCTAATTAACATTCGTGTGAAAGTTCGCAATATTTTAAGCCTTTATGTAAAGTCAATGTACTGCTGATTATAACTGAGTTTAATATTAAACTACACGCATACGCGCGCGCTTTGAGTGCGAGCGTACGTGTGTGTGTATGTGTGTGTGTGTGTATGTGTGTGTGTGTGTTTGTTATTCGATAAGAAAATCAAAATAAAAGAAGAATTTATTTTATACAATATTATATAGCTATTTTATCTGGCAAATTCCACTTAGAGGCTAATGAGTGATTTAAATCAATAATATAAATTGCTTCGTTTAGGCCAAAGTACAAAATCACATTTAAATCTGCTACAATCGACGTACATCGTTAATGACATTTTTCCTTTTTAAAGGCTTCGAAGTGATATAAAAATAAACGCGTGTTTCAATTCGTGACACCGGCAATTAAGGCAGTTACGTGTCACGTTAAAGTTACGTTGATTTAATTACACAGGTTACGTTTGCCTTGTAGCTTTTATAATTGCCGAGATATTTGTACTTTTGTTTTTTATTCTGTTAAAATATTTTTAATGGTTTTCCTGTTATGTTCTTTATTTGTGTTGTTTTTCATGTGTACCATGAAGGTTTATTTATTTTACTTACACTTTGCGGCCGTAGCATGCCAAATAGAATCCCGACAAAACTTCAAGAGTAGAATAACTGTCATCCCATACATTCACAAAAGTACAATGTATGGGATGACAGTTCAACTTTTGACATTTCAGCGGGATCCCGTATGGCATGCTACGGGCCTTGGAGCGCGAAAGGGATTTCGCGAAGTTTTTTTAAAGAATGTCTGCTTGAAAATATTTATATATGTGCCAAATTATATGAGATCAATCCATTCATTTGACAACCACTGTGGCGCGGTGGGCTAATACCCGCCTGCAATGCAGAAGGTTGCGGGTTCGATTCCCGCATGGGACAAATGTTTGTGTGATCCACAGATATTTGTTTCTGGTCTGGGTGGCTTTCTGTATCTATTATAAGTATGTATTTACAAAAGAAAAGTATATAAGTATTGTATCCGTTATCCTAACCACCATAACACAAGCATTAAGTTGCTTAGCTTGGGGTTAAGGTGGCGCTGTGTGAAATGTCCTGAAATATTTATTTATTTATTTATTCATCGGTTTTGCTGTGTCAATCTCTGTGCTAAATTTTACTCCATGTGTGTATCATTTCTTAACACCTGTTCCAAAATTTTTAGAGTACTAGTAGGTAAGTCACTCACACACATATCTACTATAATGTTTATTATAACTTTTTACAACACTTTGTTGTGATTAATAATTCACTTTTTTTTCGTTATTTTTTATATATTTTATCATCGTTCTTTATTTAAGGGGCTGCGCAGACAACAGACTATCCATGGCGCACTTTTTAGTCTGTGAAAATAGAACCTATGCAATTATATGCAGTAACGCGCCGGACTTTTTGCGCGTCGTGTGCGTTACTGCATATAATTGCATAGGTTCTATTTTCACAGACTAAAAAGTGCGCCATGGATAGTCTGTTGTCTGCGCAGCCCCTAAACAAGCAAATCTGCGCGCGAGTAAATTATAAATATAAAAAAGATTTTCACATAATGTTTAGTTTTTTTTTCGTCGGATGTAAATGACACTTCGTGCGAACATTTTGTGTGAAGTGAGGCTGGCGTATAAAAGAAGACTGAATATAATCTCGTATCGCCGATAAAACCAAATGTTTTATTCATACGAACACCTCCAACAAAGAGTAGATTAATTACTGAGAAATTTTGGATGCCTTTAACTTTGCTGATATAAAATTATGTAAGATCAGTTTTATGCGATTAGATGAACGAGACTTGAATCTCGCTTTCAATGAGCGTGAGTGAGACGCATATATTTAATTTTATAAAAAAATAGACGATTTTACAAGCTTTTATTTACTTTCACCTGATTGTTGTCTGTCTGTGATCAATTCTTGCAAGTTAAATTTGATTCACTTCCCGCTTTCCGATTGAGCTGAAATTTTGCATTATTATTATGACATCGAGCTGATCTAATGACGGAGCTGGAAGTTGGCCATAGGAACTCCATAAACGACGCAACCCCATCGAGTTTGGGCTCATTTGATTCGACTAACGAGCACTTTGATGCTATATTATTAGACTTTCTGCCGAACCGGGTCATACCTCCATACAAAATCGAGTTAAGGAACCGCACTATTATTCCTATGTCAAAAAAGTATGGGGAAAATTAATGGAAGTCATACTTTGAATTAGACTTATTCAAAGTAGTGATATTTCAGATTGAGTAGGTAATCCATTAAAAAAATAAACGAAAATTGTTTCCAACCAATTATTGTAAGACTTGCTATGGCGACTTGTTATGGCGTCTGTTGAAAATATACCACATTTCAGATTTCCCGGAGGTAGACTTCCTTTGCAGGAGGTCGTCTAGGTGGGTACCCCAACAGTGCCATTTATTCTACCGCCTGAGCAGTGATTTGCAAACATTACTGTGCTTCGGTAGGAGGGCACTGTAGCTAGTGAAATTACTGGGCTGAAGAGTCTTAACACCTTATGACTCTTGAGTAAGAAGCGTCGGTGCAGTGCTCCTAGAATTTCACATCATTGTGAAATCCTAGGTAGCACTGTACTGATTATGGTTAGCGTTATCTCTTAACATCAGGAGAGCGTCTTGCTCGTCATCTACTTCATCACATAAAAAAGGTCATTCGGTTCATTGGTTTTAGTCTGAGGATGTCAACGAACTTCCTAAGTCCTAAGATATTGACAGAAGTAAGAAGATTGGAACTTCAGTATAAATACTTAAAGGCCTTTCCTAAGTAGGCACGTAACGAAGGCTTCTTCCGAACTCGATATTAACCTCCTTTACAGATAAAGCGAGTATAGATTTGTGTGAAAGCATACGACCATTTCTTTGAAATGCGTTCCATGTACCATTTTCTTTGGTGTTTATTTTAAATCCTACATATTACGCTATAGAATTTGGAATCAATTAAGCTGATAGTCATAAAATTTGCTTATAACACATAGGCAATACATTGGAAACGGCTCATGAGATTTTTTCAAGTATTGAGTGAAACTACGAGATATCTAAATATATAAAAGGAAAGATTGACTGATTGACTGACTCATCTATCAACGCACACCTCAAACCGCTGAACGGATAGGGTTGAAATTTGGAGCACAGATATGTCTTATGACGTAGACCTCTGCTAAGAAAGGAATTCTTCACGCGGGCAAAGCCGCGAGCATAAGCTAGTATCTAATAATTGGTTTTGTTTTTAAGACATGTACTGAGGTACTGGATGTTAAGGCTCTGACGATTCCTAGTCTTCTATCACAAAGACAATACGGAATTGCCGCAAAGTTGTTAAACGGTTCTTTTTAGCTTACCCTGTTTGTTTTATTTATTTTAGTAGGTAAACGCAACCCTCCCATACCCCCGTCGAAAGCATAAAAAACTGAATTAGACGCATTCAATATCATCATCATCATCCACAGCCCTCTACATCCCACTGCTGGGCATAGGCCTCCTTCATGTTGTGCCACTCGAATATACCTACGAGCGTATAAAACAGACCTATTTATGCACACATTTACGCACACACACACACACTGTGCTTCAATAAAGAGTTTTCTATTATATTCATTTATTCCATACAAAGCTAAAAGTCGCTAGTTTCCGTAAAAGCTCACATAGATACACAGTAACTTCTATCGCCCATGCACTTAGTATCAAAGTTTACACTAATCAAATTGTGTACAGTAGAATAGTGTAGAGAAATTAATGGCATTATACTCGTAGAGTTGGTGATAGTTGTGCAAAAAGAGAAAAGTCGTGGCATTTCAGGAAACTTAACACTTTCTGATTTGGGTATCGTGAATCGTGACAAAAGAGATTTTAGAAAATCTGAAAATATCTGAAACTCAGCCCATAAAATAACTTAATGAGGTTTGTTCAATGTCCGATGCAAAGTTTTATCTCTCTTTTTCTATAATATATATAAGACACCGACATACAAGCAGGCAGCCCAGCTGATGGTGAGTGGTTTCTATCGCCCATAGACCTCTACCACACCATTCGTATTAAGACGACGCGACGCAGTGCCAGTCCTTGCAGTCGCGACATATTGTCGTCAAGTAGGTAAACAGAATAAATCTCTCGCTATCACGCTTCTCTAAACGCATACCAAATAACATGCTCATGAAACTTTTATTATGCATCTCTATTATTAATTTTGCAGTAACTGTAGCTGATTTTCTCTTGTAGTCCAACCTTTAAAAATACGTAACTTTTACTAAAAATATTCAAAACTTTTAGCAAACAGTTATAACTAATCAGACCAGCGCGGCACCTTCAATACACGCCTTTTCTCATTTCACCCAAACTATACAGTTAGCCTTTAGGTGCACTAATGTATCAGGAGCAAGTTTGTTCAAGCTGATGTGAGAACTTCCAGACCTTAATTTGTTAGACGGTGCATGTAATGTTATTTAGTGTTTTCGTGCTTCAAATACTTAGTTAAAACGGACTGCCTCAATTTTACTTGAAATATTTTCTTTGTACGTGATATATTTTTTGGCACTGGCAAATGCATTAACGTGGTAATCATGCTTGTAAAATGAATGTGACAGTGACACTTATTTGACACATGATAGTGATTTTAACTTTGCGCGGGTTTTATTTTAAAAAATATCAGTAAAACCCACAGAAGTAATACAACTAGAAGTAGCCATTTTATGTTTAGTGTTTATGTTGATTGTGTATGTTGAGTGTGATGGCAATAGGAAAAATTCTGTGTTAAGAAAAAGGAGAACCTATTTTTTTCCGTCCCTTTCAGCGTGGCCGGTTTATGTTGTTTGTCAAACTCTGTCAAACTGCTTCACTGTGACAATAATAACTATGTATTTCGGTTTTTTTCCAAAATTTTAAAGCAATTTGAGACAATACAATGCCACCAAAAACATAACTTGTAAAAAATACCAAGTCTCGCAACTGCAGTTCTTCTACCGTAAAAAGTTGTGAGATCCATGTACTACCAAGTCGGTAAAATCTTTTGTGTTTTAAATCAATAGATCGACTTGGCCATCGCATGAAAACACAACAATGTATCTCTCAAGTAATATACCGACATAATAGTGCGATTGCCAAGTCAATCTATTAATTTAAAACACAAAAGATTTTACCGACTTGGTAGTACATGGATCTCACAACTTTTTACGGTAGAAGAACTGCAGTTGCGAGACTTGGTATTTTTTACAAGTTATGTTTTTGGTGGCATCTCACTACTTTTTGTTTTTTTTTTTAATAGTTATAGGTTAGCCTTTGCCCACGATAACGCCTGATCTTAACTGACGACGCCCGTAGATGGGAGCAGACTAAACCTAGAAGGCGGGATAATCCCTCCCTGGCTTTATACATTATTACGGCATATATATTATGGCATTATTATTGGGATTTTATGCAATTTTTACCGTTGACTGCAAATGTAACTTTGTAATCCTATACATTTATACGGGATTACAAAGTTATTTATGCAGTTTATGTATCTCGAAAACTAGACCGAAATTGCAAGTTTTTTTAGTTTTCCTATGGTTTATACAATAAATTCTAAGTATGTACCAAGTTTGAACCTGCTATGTTTGCTAGAAGTGCCTTAGACTTTTGATGATCGGTCAGTGAATGAGTGAGTGAGTGAGTGAGTGAGTGAGTGAGTGAGTGAGTGACAAAATTACAAAACTTTGACAAGTTATAATTTTCAAACGACTAGTTCAAATTGAATGAAATTTGGAATAAATCGTGTTTATACAATGCATACTCGGTTGTTAAAAATTGAAGCTTCTAGTATTTTCCACAACGAAGTTATAGGGGGTCGAAAATGGTCTGAACTGCTTCCAGAAAAGGATGGTACGGCCGTGCCGCTTTTTTTGCTCGACTTGGCGGGGGCACTGCCGTGCCCCCAGATGTTATTCAACTAGTTTATTACCTAAAATGTCAATATATCGCGTATTTTCATAAAATCATGAAAATCCGTAAGCTGTTTTTTGTCTCACACGTGGCCACGATGAAGTGACCGCACTGGTAAAACCCGAAAGAACTTTTTTATGTATGTATATCAAGTACATTATTTATTTTTATATTATTATGATTATATTTTTATCACATGATTCTTTTAATTAATGCTTTACTACATCATGCCAAAAGCGGTACTTTTAGAGTCAAATCAACAAAATATGAACTTTTATAGAAAAAGTCTATTTCGACTTGAAAAGATCACACTATTTGGCCTTTCTCAATACAGTAATTAAATCAAAATACATTATATTTACTTGACTGAGGTAACGCAAGTATATCATATTTGTGTTAAGTTTCAAGCGAACATGTCAGTTTCATATTCAGCGCATGACTTGATTCGTGACCGATTCATAATTGTCAAGACAGTGGGGTTTTTCACGATTGATTTCATTTCATATCGTCGCCTACGGCCTACGAGTCATTGGCAAATGTCAACAAAATTTGGATATCACACTTATATATCGCACTCCCATATCAATACAGCACCAACTCAAAAAATTATTTTTTTATAATTTCAAACTTAAACCAGTATAAATAAAATTGCAATTGCTGTAAAAATACTTTTTGAGTTGACCCTGTATTGTACTAGGTGTGCGATATTATAAATGCGAAAATTTGTAAGTGTGTGTGTTTGTTATGCCTTCTCGCCTTAACGGGTGGACCGATTGAGTTGAAATTTGGTATAGAGATAGTTTAGACCCTGGAATAACACAGATGCTACAGTAAAGCGGGTAAAACCGCTGGACGGAGCTAGTAAAATATAAAAAGATACCTTTTAACTTTTTTTATGATTACGAGTGGTAATTTAAGACAAGCAAATAACGTGACCATAATTAGTACAGTGCTACCCAGTATTTTACAAAGGTGAAATTCTGGGTTTTCTGCACTTATATTATTCTGCACTGCGCCTACTTGAGAGTCATAAGATGTTAAGACTCTTCAGCCCAGTAATTTCACTAGATACAGTGCCCTCCTACCGAAGTACAGCAATGTTTGCACATCACTCAGGCAGTAGAATAACAGGCACTGTTGGGGTACCCACCTAGTCGACCTCCTGCAAAGGAAGTCTACCCTCGGTAAAAATGGTAAGAATGATGATAGCCTATAATATCAGACACAGGGCCACTTAGTGTTTTCAAATTCAAAATTATGCGTCACTGCACTGCACCTGTTATATATTATTACTAGCTTATTCTCACGGCTTTGCCCGCATGGCAAAATCCTTTCTTAGCGGAGGTCTACGTCATAAAACCAATCTGTGTTCCAAATTTCAACCCAATCCGTTCAGCGGTTTGGGCTGTGCGTTGATAGATCAGTCAGTCAGTCAATCAGTCACCCTTTCATTTTATATAGGTATATTTAGATTAGAAGATGTACCTGATATTATAATATGTACTTCTATCAGTTGTTGAATCTCGAATTAACTGCTGAATAGCAGCTAGTACTGGTAATTTATAAATGTTTTCCCACAAGGCAACTCAACATTATAATATCTGGTTAAAGATTTTATTTTCTCAAAGAATTACAAATTCACTTACGAGAAAACACTTATTTAGGTATACAAGTTAAATTAGTATATAGTGCCGGCAGGCGCTTAAAAATCTAATATCTTAAAAACTAGAATAAACTAATTTGTTAACCTTATATTTACTAAATGAGGGTATGTCAAACAAAATTCGGTAACAAAAACAACATACAAAAAAACTATTGTTTTGAAGCATGCTTACAATAGTTCATGTTTACTAATAAGGCCTGTGCCATAGTGACAAGCGAGCGATATAATATATGTTTTTTAATTAGTTTTAAGAGTGTGAATGTTTTGGTATTTGGTGCTTATTAGATATGTTTTGAACGAAGGGTGTTGTAAGTTTGACGTGTCTGTATTATGTGTATGTGTGTGTGTGTGTGTTTGTATGTCTGTTGTGTATATTTTTTTTTTTCACCAACAAAATGGTGTTTTTTTTTTTTTTTAATTCTAAAGGCAAAAATAGTGGAATATTCCATACTATCATAAAATGCAAATCCAAGATGGCCGCCACCATAAAAAAGAGAATAACATATTTTATTATACTATACTGCGTTTTTTTTTTTTTAAATAAACGTGTTTTGTGTGGTGTGAATGATGTGTATGTATGTGTGTATATGCATGTGGCGTGTGTGTAAGTATGTTGAGTAGCGATATTTGCCTGTGCTATGTGATTCACGGCGGAAGAATACAGCGTTATAATTAAATTCTAAAATATTTTCTTTAAGTAGTAGTAGTATTATATAGTTTTATTACAGCATGTTTTATATTATAGATTTTATACTATATAACTATTGTTTACCTATATATATTATAAGTACATATATTTTAGCATTTTTATTATATACAATATTATATTATGAAAAATCCTTCAAAATGTGACTTTTTAAGGTTTTTTTAAAAATATGAAATGATTTAGCTTGTTTGATGTCTTTAGGTAGGGTGTTATATAATTTTGCACCTTCATACATTAGATTTCTTTTACCGTAGTTCGTTCTGGGTAATCTTAAACAGATATTGTTTGCACTTCGCGTTATTATTTTTTGCATTTGTATTTTTTTAGTAAATGTTATCTTTGTGTGTATGTCTTTAGTTAGGATTTTCCTGATTAAGATGCAAGTATTATATTTGTAAATTTGTACTAGATTCATTAGGTTAGTTTCTTTATACACCTTTATAGTTGGTGTAAGGCGGTCATAATGGAATAAAGTCTTTATTAGTTTGTTCTGTGCTATTTGTAACTCTTTCAAATTACTTATTGCGGCAGTCCCCCAAACCTCAATCAAATAGTCTAGATGAGATTTCACTAATGAATTGTAGATTGTGAACTTGACATGTTTAGGAATACATCGAACTATATTACGTATTGTACCTCTTAAGGATGTTAGTTTGGCTTTAACTTTTTCTATGTGTGGCTTCCATGTCAATTTGCTATCTAATGTTAGTCCTAAGTATTTTTCTTGGGTTACTTGATGTATAGACTCACCATTAATAGTTAATTGTTCAAAGGGCTCAATTACCTTATTCTTTGCAGAAAAAATGATGTAATTTGTTTTGGATGTATTTATAGTAAGTAAATTTGCTTGTAGCCAGGTATGTATAAGATCCAGATCTTGTTGTGCTTGTTCTGTTATAGATTTAATTGAATAACCCGAGTAAAAAACGCTAGTATCGTCGGCATATAAGGTAATATCGCCCTTCAGACCAATTTCATGAATGCTATTAATATAAACTAAGAACAATAGAGGCCCTAGGATTGAACCTTGGGGAACTCCGCAAGTTATATTTTGGGGTTGACTTAGACAATCACCCAGTTTCACGACTTGTTGTCGATTATTTATGTAAGACCTAAATATTTTGTAAGCTGTACCGGTAATACCTATATTTTTTAATTTAAGTAGGAGTAGATCATGGCTCACCGTGTCAAAAGCCTTTTTAAGGTCAATAAATACCCGTAGGGTTATCCTCTTTTCATCAATATTATTTTTTATAGACGTCACTAAGTCCATAGTCGCAGCTAAGGTGTTTGATTTAGTTCTGAAGCCGTATTGTTTTTCAAATAGGAAATTTATAGACCCAAGATATTCACTGAGCCGATTATGTAGAATTTTTTCATAGATCTTTGATATGGTAGGAAGGACTGATATGGGTCTGTAATTTCCCGGTTCTGTTTTACTACCTGCCTTGAAAATAGGACTAACTTTTGCAATTTTTAATGAGTTCGGAAATTCACCATCATTTAAACATTTGTTGATGCATTTTGTTAAATTTTCAATAATGAGTGTCTTAAGACATTTCAAAACTTTTGTACTAATACCGTCTTGTCCTGTGCTAGTGTTAGTGTTTAAGTTATCTATTATTTTAGCAACTTCGTCTACAGTAGTAGTCTTTAGTGTCGATAATATTGGACCATTAAAATTTGTATTTGTTTTTAGTGTTTCTGTTAGTTCGTGATTATATAATTTAGGAATTTTATTAGCAAGTTCTGCGCCTATGTTCGAGAAGAAAAAGTTAAATGATTCGCAAATTTCTTTTAGATCAGTTAATGGTTGACCTTTCGGGCTATTTATTCTATATGGTATTTTGTTGCTTTTTATTTTATTGTTTGATAAGTTATTAATTAGTTGCCACATTTTAGAAGGGTTTTTTGTACATGCTTTAAATGATTTGTGATAATATTTATTTTTAGCGGTCTGTATGTCTGTTAGCGTTTGTTTCTGTTGTTGTATATATTCTTCTTTTAGTATTTCGTCTGTAGGTGTCTTTTTTAAATCTTGCCATAGAATGTTCCGCTTATTGATGGATGAAATCAAGTTCTTATTGATCCAATCTGTTTTTGGTGGATTTTGTATTTTGGTCTTTACTGTCCGGTTTTTAGCAATGGCTTCTAAAAGTAACGCTTCTAATTTCGCATATTCGTCGACTAAGCATTTTTGATAGATAAGTGCATTCTCAACAGTTTTATGAAGTTTCTCATAGTTAATCGCTTCATATTTCAGTCGCGTTAGTGTTTTATCTGGTGTACATGACATATTATACCCCTTCAATGTGTTTGGAAATTCAATTATAAATTTTATGTAGATATATCTTAACCACATTTCCGGTTATCGACACGTTGCTCCTGTTACGTGATTTGTGTAATTATTGTTTTTAATTATTGTTTTTGTGTTAATTATATTGTATTGGATATGTTAATTTAGTTGTGATCGTTTTTATTAATTTAATCTTTTGACATTTTTATTTTGGTATCATTTTATTGTTTACAATTTATATTCTTTGACATTTTTAATTCTCAATTTTCTTTTTATCCATTTAAATTTATTAATTGTCCTCCATTTTTAGACTAATTTAATTCTTTAATAATAATTTCTAAATTTCTATCTACTATTTTGTGGACATATGGGCCGAGGGTCCGAAATAAATGATATTTTTTTTTATTTTTTTTATTTATTTAAACTGAAGCTCACTTTCATAGACTTTTGTAACAACTCAGCACGAACAAACGGAATACACGCTGTTCATATTTACACGCCCTCAATATGTTTAGAAATTTAATTATGAATTTTATGTTGATATAACCTAATCATTCTTAAATTGTAGCTCATTTTCATAAGGCCTTGTTGACAAAGAAACGCAATTAAAATTTGGTTTTCCTACCCAAATGTATCTTACATAAGACAATAGAAATACGGTATTGTAGCGTCCCGTCACGCTTCTGGATCGCCTAAATGACGCGGGAACAAGGCACATTGTCACCCAGAATGTTAAGTAGATGCCGTTATGTACGATCCACTGTACTTAGTGGAAGCTTTCCTTAAGCCTTATGCCATTTGTACAGGGATTATTAAATATAGGACAATAGTACGTGACGTAAAATAGGTACTTCATACATACTTGCTAATTTTAAAAAGAAGAAATACTAACTTATAGAATAGAAATACTCTTTATTGCGTCTTATACGTGCTGCGGGAATTAGTATTTCTGCTTGCAACAAAAGTTATTGCAGTTGCGATGTAATTGAAAAAGTTTTGTGCACATACATAGTTCTAAGAATTACTACCATGAATTAAATAATTTAAGTTTTATATTTCTAAGTATTATTTTTGCACTTCAGTATACCAACATAAGTTGTCACTGTAATCTACACAATATTGTATTTATATGAAAAACATCACTACTTAATTAACAATTAACTAATTGATCCTAAGAAGTTGATCTAACTGCTGATGAAATAGGTTAAACAAAAAAATTCAAGCTTAGTAAGCCCATTACAATGTTTTCATTAAAGAAAATTGCGGGCAAACGCTAACTAAAATCGATGTGCAAAGGCAACCTGATTATCATTAACCCTGTATTTATTTAGTCCCACTAGTTAAACACGCTCGTCCCCTAGCTATGTCGTCTCATCAGCATAACAAAAGGGAAGGACAAACTAGTTTAGCCTGAAATCGACCTACGTATAGTCCGTTAATTTTGAATTTAGGTTTGCTTCTTATATTAACACACAGAGGGCACTGTAGCTAGTGAAATTACTGGGCTGAAGAGTCTTCACATCTTATGACTCTCAAATAAGAAGCGTTGGCGCAATGCACCCAGAATTTTACCTTTGTATAATCCTGGGTAGCACTGTACTAATAATGGGCAGCGATATCTCTTACCATCAGGAGAGCGTCTTGCTCGTCTTCTACCTTGATGGTATAAAAAAATTGTTTTACAATTTACTAACTACAATTTGGGTTCTTATAGTGTAAGATTAAATTAATCTAAATTATTATACAAGAGGAAAGCGTGACTGACTGATCTATCAACGTACAACCTAAGCCACTGGACGGATTGGGATGAAATTTAGAACACAGCTAGGTTTTATGACGATGCCTCCGCTAAAGGTTTAACCACGCGAGCAAAGCCGCGAACGTAAGCAAGTATACTTTTAAACCTTTCAAAACAATTTGAATTAACGTGGGTCACAAAAGCGTTATCATAAAATTAAAAATCCAATATTATACAATTAACAATTTGGGCGCGGAAAGCAAAACGTCAGCAAAACGAGCGCCGAGCAAGCTGGAGTGCATTGCTGTAAAATTAAATATTGGTAAATCTTGTAATGTGTTCGTAGTCAAAATATTGTAATGTGTTTTAGTTTAAATATTTTTGTAAATTTATTTCGTTTTATTTTGTTCTTATTTGGCCAGTTTTATAAGTAACAAAATTAAGTAAAGAAAATCCGATTACAATTTGGGCGCGGAAAGCAAAACGTCAGCAAAACGAGCGCCGAGCAAGCTGGAGTGCATTGCTGTAAAATTAAATATTGGTAAATCTTGTAATGTGTTCGTAGTCAAAATATTGTAATGTGTTTTAGTTTAAATATTTTTGTAAATTTATTTCGTTTTATTTTGTTCTTATTTGGCCAGTTTTATAAGTAACAAAATTAAGTAAAGAAAATCCGATTACCCTGTATTTATTTAAGCACGCTCGTCGCCTATGTACGTAGAGTTATTAGCATAACAAAAGAACGGGTCTTGCGCCATCGTTAGGAGGAATATATTGAAGAGGCACTTCCAAGCCTGGCTATAATACTGGCCTATAACACGTGAAAGTTTGCTAGTAGAGCCTTGGGGCTGTTAAAATTGTACGTTCAAACATTTTAAGCTCTATCTTTACTTATTACGATGTTTGAGATCGTTGTAGAAAAGTTAAAAAAATAAACATAATAGTAGCCTTCGATCAGGATCTTGCGTGATGTTCCAATCTGTTTAGTGCTTAAGTTGTGCGCTGATAGATCAGTCAGTCAATCAATCTGGCACTCTTTCCTTTTTAGACCTAAAATCTGACTACTGGCTTTCAAATACTGAAAGAATCAAGATTATGGTTTCAACCATGAACTTTCCAGGAAAACTATAGCGGTTTAAAACTAATATATGTAGATATCTTATAACTATATTAGTTTTAAAGACATCGTTGATGAATGTTAAGGCAGTTAAGATTTGATTTTAAGGCGCAGGCAGCGGTTGATCTAAGGGAACTGGGCATAGACCAGCTCCGATATCGACAAACGGCAACAGGGGCCAGGATGCTGGAAATTCCTGGCTCCCAAAACAGTGAGAAAGCGGATAGACTGGCGGAGAAACTCCGCGCAGTTCTGTCCAATAAAGCCAGCGTGGTCAGGCCCGTCAAAAGCACGGATCTCAGTGTGACGGGTTTGGATGACGCTACTACGGAAGAGGGATTGGCCAAGGTGGTCGCAGAGACGGGCCGCTGCGACTTGCGGCTTGTCAAGGTTTTTTTTTTTTTGTTTCATACACCTACTATTAGAATAAGTGTATCAAAAGATTACAATCTAGTCTTATTAGACTAATAAGTAATTTAGTTCTAACTTAAGTTGCTAATATGAGTTAATCTAAGAAAGTGTCCAATAACACGTATTCTTACTGTCTCTATCAGGGTGAAGACACTTTGTTCTTGTGTTCTTTGTACACAGCACTAACACTATATTATAATAACTTCACTAATCACTACACAACTCAAAAGGTTTTTTCCGTTTGAGTCTTCTTACTAGTCCCGTGGTGTCGAGGAGCTGGATGGCCTCGACGTTCACGTGATGGTGGAGCCGGCGCTGGTGGGTTTCCGCGAACTTTCTGATGACGTTAGTCACGAGATCCACTTTCAGGTCGCGGTGGCGATCTTCGTTTCTGACGTACCAAGGGGCGCACACTATACCTCTCAGAACTTTGTTTTGGAATCGTTGGATTATTTCAACGTTATTGTTTCTGGCACATCCCCACAACTGGATGCCATAGGTCCATATTGGCACGAGGACTTGTTTATATAGAAGTAGTTTGTTGTCAACTGATAGCTTAGAGTGTCTACCAAGAAGCCAGTTCATTGCTCTATATCTTAATTCTAGCTCATTACGTTTCTTCTTGACGTGAGCCCTCCAGCGGAGCTTTACGTCCAGAGTCATTCCCAAGTATTTGGCTGTGTTCTCGTATGGAATGGCCGTGTTGTTAATGTAAACCGGATGATAATTTGTTTTTTTATTAGTAAAATCTACATGGACAGATTTTGTTTCGTTCAATTTTATTTTCCATTTCTTGGTCCAATCGCAGATTTTGTTCACAGCGTTTTGAACCTTTTCTACAGCTTCCGCATGCGTGATTCCCGTTGCCATAATAGCTGTATCATCAGCAAAGGTTGCAATTGTATTTCCTTCTAGATCTGGAATATCACAAGTGTATAGTAAATACAAAACAGGGCCTAGGACGCTGCCTTGTGGTACCCCAGCTTTTATAGACTTGAGTGGCGAATATGAATCTTCTTGCCGTACCCTGAACAGTCTTTGTGTAAGATATGATTTTAAAATAGCAACGTATTTTGACGGAAGCATATTCCTTAATTTAAAAAGTAGGCCTTCGTGCCACACCTTGTCAAAAGCCTGTGCAACGTCCAAGAAAACTGTAGAGCAGACTTTCTTTTCTTCTAGGGCATTTTCAATAATGTTGGTGATTCTATGTACCTGATCAATGGTTGAATGTTGCTCTCGGAACCCAAATTGATAATCAGGAATGAGGTTGTTTTGTTGAATGATCGGCTTTAATCTTTTTAACAAGAGTTTTTCGAAAAGCTTCGATATTATTGGCAGCAGTGAGATCGGTCTGTACGATGACGTTTCATTTAGCGGTTTGCCTGGTTTAGGAATCATAATGACTTCAGCAACTTTCCACACTTCAGGTACATATTGTAATCGGAAAGACGCATTTATCAGAGTGGTGAGTTTTACGACGGCTTTTCTAGGTAGGCTTTGTAGAACCTCTCCTGTGATCAGATCGAAGCCAGGAGATTTTTTCCGGCTAATTTCTTTTATTTCTTGTAGTACTTCCTTTGGTGTTGCGAGTTTTATGTCAATCTCAGGATTACTTGCAGCTTCACTTATAATTAAAGTATCATCGCTTGTATTTTCGTTCGGCTGAAAGATCTGCTCGAGATGTTCTGCGAATCTGTTCGCCTTTTGTTGATTATTAATAGCCCAGCTTCCGTTTGATTCTTTTATTGGCGGAATGGACATTATGGGTTTCTTTACATTTTTAACTGTCTTCCATAAGGAATAATCAGTGGTTCGATCATTAGTTAGTCCGCTCAGTTCATTATCTCTATTTGCTTCGTTAAATTTAGTTATAAGCCTACTAATCTTTTTTGTTAGATTATTAAGCTTAGTTTTATCTTGTGGGTATCTAGTCATATGCCACAACTGTCTCTGCTTACGTTTATCTGCTATTAGTTTAGTTATTTCTAATGGGTAATAATTATCTCTAGACTTAACTTTAGTTTCTGGTGTGTTTCTCCATGCACATAGCTGAATGTCTTTGACTAGTCTTTCAATGTCTTCATCAAGTTGTTGTGGGTTCTTCAATGGAACTTTCAAGTTTATAATTGATTCTAGATCATGCTTAAAACTTTCCCAATCTGTATATTTGTTTACCAAGGCAGGGTTGGTTGGCTTTAGCATGATAGATTCGCTAAGAGTTAACAGTATTGGCGAGTGATCTGAGTTCATGTCATGGCTTTCTTTAATGTTTATAAAACTAGAAGATATATTTTTATAGATAAAAAAATCAATCAAGTCTGGTATTTTATTTGGGTCTGTAGGCCAATATGTAGGCTTTCCAGTTGATAAGACGTTGCAATTCAAATCTCTTATGGCACTAAGTAGTTCTTTACCCTTACTTGTTGTAATTCTAGACCCCCAGAAGGTATTTTTAGAATTAAAATCACCTCCTAGAATAAATCTGTCACCATGTTGTTTTAAAATGTTAACATAGTGCTCAGCTTTCAGTGCGTACTTTGGAGGGCAGTATATAGCTGATACAATTATAGGATATCGTTTAGTTTTTACAGAAATAGCAATAGCTTGGGTATATTGCTGTTCAATGTTGAATGCTTCATAATGGCATAGATGTTCTTTAATGATTATGGTGCTACCACCTCTAGCTGTATTATTTGGATGCAGAGCGTGATATGTTTTGTACCCATTGATTTTAATGTGTGACTCTCTGGTGAAATGAGATTCAGATATAAGACAAACATCAATCTTTTCTGTTAGGAGGACTACTTGCAACTCATGGTGGTGTTTAAGTAGTCCATTTGCATTCCATGTCATTATTTTTAGTAAATTAGCCATGGTTATGTATTATTTCTTAATGGGACTTTCTTAGTGCCTGTTTCTAGCTTTTTGAGCCTTTCGTCGAAAGAGGTCATTAACATTAAGATTTGACCTAATTTAATTTCTACTTCAGACTTCTCTGGCTGGTGTTCTTGAGGTTGAGCTCCTTTTGTTATGTGTGCAAATGAAACCTCACTCGTAACAGGCTTGTTCTTGATATTAGAAGTATGTTTAGCTGGTGGAGAAACATGTGTTGTCTTAGTCTGCTTATTTCTCATTTGTTGCAGTTCTTTGGCAACTATACATCCTCTGTAGTTTGCTGGGTGAGCTTCCCCACAGTGGACACATTTTGGCTTGGAATTTGGAGGTTTATTGCAGTCCTTGGTGAGATGTTTCCCGGTGCATTTCACACACCGAGGTTCCTTGGAGCAATATCTCTGAGTGTGCCCGTATGCTTGGCACTTTTTGCATTGCGGAATGAGTTTATTCGATTTGAGCGGCTGCAAATCTACTTTGCAGCCTAATATAGATTTTAGCTCATAAATTTCTTTGACATCTTGATCTTTGTCAAAAGAAAGAATAAACATATTCAAAGGCTGTTTTTCTCTCCAGCTGAGTTTATTGACAGCATTAACAATTTTATAACCTTTGAGGGCTAGGTCTTCCACTATTCTCACCGGTTCACATGAATAATGTAAATTTTTGGCCATTATTCTAATAGGTCTGTCCTGCTTATTCTCATACGAGTGCCACAGACAGTTTGTTTCAGTTAATAGCTTTGAAATGACTCTGTAAGAATCTTCATCTTTAGCGTTAATTTTGACGTTTTCGCCACTTAATATTTTTATTAAAAAAGCATCTTTGCTTACTTTCGCCGATAACATGTCATAAAACCCTTGATAGTTTTTGACGTTTTCAACAACTATAGGCGGCGGTAAGGGAATTTTTCTTACCTTAGGCTTTTCTTGGATGGTATTTCCTCTAGATGTATCTGTATCTGCTTGTGGGGATGGCGACTTATTCAATTTCCTTTTTTTGCGGCTTTTTTGGCGCACCCACTCGGTCTCTCTTGCGAGTTCCTCCTCGTCTGTCTCGTACATCGTAGGAGGTACCTCGACTTTACGCGGAGATGTGCTCGGAGCGTTGCTCCGTTCGCGCACTTCCTGCTGTTCACGCTGAAGCTGTTCTAGTTTGCTGGTGAGATCATTGACTAATCCCTCCAGCTGTTTCCTTTTCTCCTTCTCTTTTTCATATAGGTCGAATAACAGCATCTCCGTTTCTGTTTGTAATTGAATCCCTTGTTGTTTAGCCATATTTTTTGCATTTAAAATACAGCTTCATTAATAATATATTATTTAACAATGTAGCACACACTGTAACTGGGTCATTTCGTTGACCCTGATACTGCGCGCGCGGCGCAACAGTTCGAACGCGGTGTAAAGTGCTGCGTAAGCGCTTATACTCTGGCTCGCACTAGAGTATACGCGTGACGCGACCTTTCTCTCCGGTAAACGAATAGTCACTGAAAACACAAACGAATTGTCAAGGTTGGGCGCATCCGCCGTGGCATCGGGAACGGTGGGGTGGGCTCCACCATCGTGTCTTGCCCAGTTTCGGCAGCCAAAGTGCTGCTTGACAAGGGTAAAGTTCTAGTTGGGTGGAGCTCGGTTCGGGTGACGGCAATGGGGGATCGCCCCATGCGTTGTTACAGATGCATAGGGCTGGGCCATACCCGCCCCCAGTGCACGGCGACGACCGACAGGGGTGACCTGTGCTTTAGGTGTGGAGGCGTAGGCCATAAGGTGGAAACGTGTGACAGAGCCGAACCCCGCTGCGCAATTTGCGCAGACTCCGGTAGGCCCAGCGGTCACAAAATGGGCGGACGGAGTTGTCTTCCACCTAAGAGTAAGGGACAAGCGCCTCGCTTTTCGAGCGTCGTCCCCGCTGCCGTCCCGAGCGTCGTTCGCCGGGAAAGGTCGGCGAACGAAATTGAGATGTCCGACTAGGTTAGTTCGGACATTGCAGTGGATTAGAGAGACCGATGCTCTCGATAATCCACTCCAACGCAGACGACGCGGTTGATGGAGGAGCACTCACTCGCCTCCTCTCTCCATCGCTAGGGGTGGCGAAGCGCCTGTCAAATTTACTATACGTGTTGTGAATCGCTCCGAAAAAAATAATAAAATAAAATTGCTAAATTGACAATATTTTCTATAAACTAAAGTGTTTGTGATTAAAGTCTATATATTAGAACTTTTGCTCATATTAGTGTTCAATAACTGTGTGTATATTTGGTGAAAACATTCCGTAATTGGATACAAATTATAGAGTTGCTCGACAATATTAGTAGTACTACCCTCGACTTTGGTTAAGGGAAAATAAATATTCTCGCCTGACAAAATCTTTAGAGCAAAACGCTGAACTGTGTAACCGCAATAATATGTCAACAAAAGCAACTCCTCAAGTGACCGAAGTGGCAGAGAAATGGGAAGCTGGCGTGGTGCGCATACGAAAGGGGAAGCTCGCTGCTCAGCAAGGTGACACAAGTGATCCTCCCGCGACTGCGTCCGAGGAGGAGGAACGCCAACCACCCAAGCTACAGCAGCGAACTAAACGCAAATTCGAAGGAAAGGATGACGATTCAAGAACGATCATTATCGAAATGCGGAGACTCTTTGACAACTTTACGGCTCAGCAGGAAAAAAAGATGGAGGCGTTCGAGAAGAAGTTCGATTTCCTTGAGAAGTGCCCAGAGGAACTGATGGCAATCCGTGAACAGATTGCTGAAGGTCGAGTAGATATGGCGAACTTTATCGAGTCCTGCGATGCCCGTATGGGTAGGTTTGAAACCCGGTTGGCAGAAGCGGAAAGAAAGCTTGAAGAGAAAGTTCCCGACGCAAATATAATTGTTGAGAAAGCTGTAGCAGAGCTAAAACAACAACTAAATGAGCGGGATCAGGAACTGCTTCTGAATGATCTCGAAATCTCCGGAGTGCCTGAGTCACCGCAAGAAAGCACTATACATCTAGTGAAGCTTTTGGCAGCCAATCTCAGCATCGAGTTGGATGAACGGGACATCGTTCACGCCGCCCGAGTCGGCCTAGTTACGCGGAATAGAGTGGAGAACGGCGGGCGGGCACAGGCTGATAGACCGCGGAATATTGTGGTGAGGCTAGCGCGGCGCACCACACGTGACTCTGTGCTACAGGCAGCTCGCGTCCGCCGCGGCCTCACCGCCACCAACCTAGGCGTAGCCGACGAGCCAGCCCGACGTGTTTACGTCAACGAACACCTCACTCGCACAAACCGCCAACTATTTGGCCGAGCGCGCGAACATGCACGTCGCCTCGGCTGGAAGTATGTCTGGACGAGGGATGGTAAAATCTTTGCCCGAAAGGAAGACGGTAAGCCAGTGGAACGACTAAGGGCGGAAAGGGACTTACAGAAAACTTTTGGGCCGAATATAGTTTAGTTTTTGGTATTAATCTATTTGTAATCTATATGTTACTGATGATTATAATTTTAAATCGTGCATCAACATATCATAAAGGTCTTAATAATGTATTCACTACAAAACGCAGTACAGCTTACACTCAAAAAGGTGATTATATTATATGTATTATATTATTTGTTTATATTGTTTACTATGTTATGATCCAATTTTATTTTGTAACGTCGTCATTAATTTATAACCCGGTTTTTGACAATAAAAATAAGTTTGTATTATGTGCTGGTACCCGATTTGCCTATAATTTGTGTGTTGTTAAATGTATACGCTTTACAAATTGTCTTCATTTACACATTATAATATATACTTCTCGTAATTATTATATCCCGTTAAATATATTATTATTATCTAAATATTTAGTATCATATTTTTTAATATCTTATTTACGCTTATGCGCATATACTAGTCTATTATATTTAATTATTATAATAACAAACTTTTTTAATATGTTATTGAATTGTCTGAGTCACGGTAGTTTTTCATGTTCAATCAGAATTTGCTTACTGACGGAACGAAATGGTTACTTATAATTATCTAAGGGTTGGTTTATACAATGCGGGCTCACTAGGAACCAATCACGACGATCTCATAGTCGGTTTGGAACGCCATAAATTAGATCTTATAGCTATCAACGAGACCTGGCTGCGGGCCGGAGAGGAGGGGCGCGCGCCCCGTATACCCGGGTACAGGCTACGGCATGTCCCGCGCCCGGCGTCTGTCCGCCGTGGTCGAGGAGGTGGAGTCGGGTTCTACATAAAGCGTGGATTCACTGCGCGCGCGCACGCTCACCCTTCCGACCCGCGTCACGGCTCGGTTGAACAGTTGTGGCTTATTGTTAAAATAAATGGGAAAAAGTTAGCTATCGGTACGGCCTACCGGCCACCTTGGCTAGATGTAGAACTTTTTTTGGATGCCTTGACAGATTCTATAAATTCATTTGCAAACTGTGATAATATTATAGTTTTGGGTGACTTCAACATTAACATGTTAGACCTGACTAATCAGAAGACTAAGTCACTAATAACGACTCTTCAGTGTTTAAATCTTTCTCAGGTAGTAACTTCCCCGACACATCATACCGAATCTAGTGCGACACTAATTGACATCGTTTGTACTGACTTATCGGTAAAACAAGTGCTAGTTGAGCCTATCACATCGATCGGAGGCCACTCGCTTGTTGTCTGCGAATTTAAAATTAAACGGGAGTCGTTACCTGCGCGTACAGTCACTTTTAGACCACTTAAAGATATAGCTATAGATATCTTTAATAAATATCTTAATTGTATAAAATGGGACGACATTACTATCCACTATAATAACATTAATGATATTGTTAATATTTTTAACTACAATATGCTGCTGTTGTTCGACTTGCATTCTCCTATAAAAACCACTATCATAAAAGATCAAAATTTTCCATGGATTACTGATAATATAAAACTACTGATGCGGTTGAGGAATGAAGCGTTAGGTGCGTATAGGATTACAAATGCAGACAGTAAAAAGTTATACTATAAAAGCTTAAAATCCTTGGCTAATAGGTCACTCTATTATGAGAAAGCTGCTTATTATAGGCACAACATTAATAATAAACTTAAAGATCCCAAAACTTTGTGGAAAAATTTAAAATCTACATTACTACCATCTAAAAATGTCAGTGAGCTTCCTATATTTTTTAATGACGCAGACCTAATTAACAATCATTTTTTAAATGTGCCCGGGGAGACACAAGTATATATTTCACATTTAACTTACTTTGAATATCACAGATTTAAGGACGACATTAATTTCAGTTCAAACTGTACAAACACAGATGAAGTTTTTAAGATAATTAAAAATCTTAAATCCAATGCTTTAGGATTTGACCGTATTTCACTAAATATGCTTATTATGACTCTACCTCATACCTTAAATATCATAACAGAATTGACAAACATTTCTATACGCACCTCAACGTTTCCAGATCCATGGAAAATTGCAATAGTCCGTCCGCTGCCCAAAAATAATAACCCAACGGATGTAAAAGATTTACGTCCAATAAGTATATTAACATGTTTATCGAAGATCACAGAAAAAGTTATATGCCATCAGCTAACTAGCTATCTGGAGAAAAATGATATTCTCCCGAGCGTACAATCGGGTTTCAGAAAAGGGCGCAGTACAACAACAGCATTACTTGACGTAACAGACAATATTTTGGCCGCACAGGATTCTGGCATGTGTACTATATTGGTTTTATTAGACTTTTCCCGCGCTTTTGATGCTATTAACACATCACTGCTCCTTTCCAAATTAAGCTATTACGGGTTTGACTCACACGCAGTTAGATGGTTCCACAGTTACCTTAGTAACCGTCACCAGTTTGTGGAAATAGCCAATAATACTGATGGTAAGCCAGTTTGTTCTGCTATTAAAGAATTGAAAAGAGGCGTCCCTCAAGGTTCAATTCTGGGACCAATCTTATTCAGCCTCTACTGCGCCGATATCACAACTCATATTGTAAATTGCAAGTACCACATTTACGCCGATGATGTACAAATTTATATCTCTTGCAAGCCAGCTGATATCGAAAATGCGGTTAAATTCCTCAACGAGGATTTGAACAGACTAGTGACATGGTCCTCATCAAACTCTTTAGTCCTGAATCCAAGCAAAACCAAGTTTATGTTGATAGGTAGTAGACACCAGTTAAACTCAATTACTTCTAGTGTAAACGTCACATTAATGGATAAGCAAGTAGAAAGGGTCTATGAAGCGCGTAATCTCGGCTTAAACTTGGATGCTGAACTTCGGTTTGAAAAGCACGTCTCGGAGTCTTTACAGAACTGCTTTTTTAGGCTGAAGACGCTGTACAAAATAAGATCATTTCTCAGTGAAGAACTTCGCGTGCAGATTGTGGAATCTCTAGTTTTATCTAAAATTAACTATGCTGATAATGTATATGGTCCCCGTCTGTTGGCTCGTACACAAAAATTAGTGCAGCGTTTGCAAAACTCTTGTGCTAGGTTTTGTTATACAATACCACCCAGAGGCCATGTAACTCCATTTTTAAACGCAGGTTATTCACTGAAAATGAAGTCTCGTCGCAAATTTCACCTTGCGTGTCTGTTGTTTGGAGTGATAAACTTCAAACAACCAGTTTATCTTTATAACAAACTAAGCTGGGTTGGTGATAAACGGCAAAATGCTAGACGCCATATCGCTCTACAATTATCTATCCCGCAGCACTCTACCGCGGCGTTTCGAGGAAGTTTCCGGTACGCAGCATCCAAGTGCTGGAACAATCTGCCTCCGCCCATTAGGATGATCAAAAATATTTATTCTTTCAAGACCAATTTAAAGAAATTTCTCATAACTGCTCAGAGGCTGCATGGAAATGTTAATGCAGACATTTCTTACATATAACAGCATTATTCTTACTATAAATTTTATATTTTCTATTATTATGTAGTAGTAAATCAGAATTAATAGCGGGTTATATACATAGTTTGTTTACATTATATTATTCTTTTATATATATATTTATGCTTTGTATTATTTATTTATTTTCTAATTTCCCATATACCTTTAATTTTTTAACTACATATATGCAATTTCGTAAACTATTCATTTAGGATGGCAATTACCACGCTTCGCTACCGATGGGTGCTGACTGAAAACCAGCGCTGGGTGTATCACTCCAGCACATGCTGAGTTAGCACCTATTCGGCGACTCATGCGGCACACACTTGGTATGGGTACACCGGACGCCGATGCACAATCATCTCATTTATAATATTATTATGTTTTCATTGTTTTAATTGTAAGTGTATTTTATGTAGTGCTAATGTATAGTATATTATGTAATGTTTTTGAGTTTTTTGTGTTGGTGTGTTTTTATTGTTTGTGCTGTGTGTGTTTGCCGAATAAATGTATTTTCTTTCTTTCTTTCTTTCTTTCTATAGTTGGTTTCACTGACCGGTAGCCGGGGGGCTTCCGGTCGGCTTGCACGTAGTAAGTACTACGGAAGCCTACATTGCACGGAGCCTGACTAGCGCTTGACCCATTTATTTTAAAAGCTTTTTAATACATGTACATGGTTACCTTTGAAAAATCAATAATAATTTAACCCTGTATTTATAAAGTCCCTAAAGTCAAGGTACGTCGATTTATTAGCATAACAAAAGAACGGGTCTTGCGCCATGGTTAGGAGGAATATATTGAAGAGGCACTTCAGCCTGGCTATAATACGTGAAGGTTTGAAGTAGAGCCTTGAGGCTGCTAAACTTGTACGTTCAAACGTTTTACGGTGTTGATACACACAGCTCTACTTATTATGATGCTTGAAATTGCAAGAAATGAAGTGTGCTAAGGAAAGGGACATAATATACCTCTACACCTTGGCCAAACTCTTTTCGTTGCACCCACTTATTCCTTTTATTTTCCTTCTTTTTTACCCTTTAAGTGCTCTTATTCCGTGGGATGCTCTATCGCTCGCACTATTCGAATTTTTTTAAAATATATATATTCAAAGAATTAATTAAGCGTCCCGCGGACTAACCGCTCTTAACTTTGTAACAAAAAAAAAAAAACAAAATTAATTCAAGCTATCGAGTGATTCCCAGCTCGTCCTACAAGCCTACGGCCCAAATGGGACGAGTTGAAAAAAATCAAAATTAATTCTATTTTCATTGCACAACTCGTCCTACATCTCTTTTTGTGTGGAACTTTGAACGTTATCGACGATAAGTACAGTCAGTAAGACATTATTTTAGTGACACTGTTTCGTAATTAACCTGCCGTATGCCGTAATTCACGAGGTGGAAATGAGTAGTCCAACGGTATAGTTACAAAGTACCAGGAAAACAGAAACTAGGAGAAGGTATGTAGTAATAGGTACTTTTAAACTTTTAATGTATTGATCACGCGAATAGTGAAGAACAAAAAATTAAATTCATTGTGCTATCTCTTCATGACTTCTGGTCTCCTAGTACTTACTAGCTAAGATCTTGTTTCTACCTTCCATTTTAAGGAGAGAGGAAAATAAACTATTGAGTATTGAACAGTTTATTTTGAAAGCTTCAATTTTCAACTGCACCCTTTGCGGCATAGGTCAGCATTTTTGAATTCAGGACCAATCCAATTGTTGATCCCTAAATTTTTTTTGTGATTGTCTTCATTTCAAGTGACAGCTGTCAAACTTGAAGTAGCAATATCTTGGAAAGTACTCGTCCTAGTCTGCCAGTGTCATGGAAGAAATCAAAGGTCTTGAGGAGATCCGCCCATTACGGTGGATACCATGACCCGCTGGCCGGAGCACTTCGCAGAACTGAGGAGGCAACTCGGATTCGCCCCAAACGCGCGCCCCTTCGGAAAGGGTGTGCGTTTCCTGCCCAAATCCGAGCAGGAGTTCCGCGGAGTACAACGGTACCTTACTGAAGCTGCCCCACGAGATGCTGCACTGTCATGGTGGTACTATAGCGTCGCAACTGAAAGACCACTTAAGGTGGCTATTCGAGGCCTGCCGGCTGACACGGAACCGGAAGTTATCACCACTGCACTCCAAGTCTTAGGATTCCCGGCCAAGTCAGCGCGCGCGATCCCCGCGCGCAGCCCCACGAGACCGGGAATATACTTCGTGCAGCTGGAGCATATGAGCCAAGAAGAAATAGCCTAGCTGTACCGAACCAATGAGATCCTGAACTTCGGCGGGATCTCAATCGAGGGATGGAAAGGCCACTCCACAGTGGCCCAGTGCCATCGCTGCCAGGGTTTTGGCCATTCCTCGACAAACTGCCATAGGCCCATCAGATGTGTCCGCTGCGGCGGTGCCCACGCAGTTGCCAACTGCACCGCCCCCCCGGATGGCCCCACAAAATGCGCAAACTGCAGTGGGCAGCACACTGCGAACAGTAGAGCCTGCCCAATATTTCGCCAAGAAGCCAGGAAGCGGCAGGTAAGAATCCCGGGCAGAATGCCCGCACCGGCCGCCACCCGCGCACCACGTTAACCGCGTGGCCACGCGCGGGAACCATCACCCATACTGAACCACGCCCGGGCTCCCCAGCGACAGGCACCAGCGCAATACAAACCCGCGCCACCAGCCACCCCTGGGAAGCAGGTCCAGACCGCAACCAAAAGAAAAATGAAAAGAGGAGGAAGAAAGAGAAGAGGCCGCAGAGGGCGCGACGCTGGTACGGTGCCTCCAACAGCAGCATCTACGCCGCTGCCTACCCATCAGCCCCCGCAGGCCTTCTGGCCCCTCATGCCCGAATGGCGACTCCAAGCGCAAGCCTGGCACTGCGGGCAAACTACTCGCACCCCAGCTCCCCCAGCGCCTCCTGGCGGCGCTTCAACAGCCCAGTATACGGGTCCACGGCCTCCCTCCAGACCAATCTCTCGACCTACTTCAAGAAGAGGTCGCCCAAGACGCCGCACTCCGCGCGAGTCACCAAACGCTGCGGAAACAGCGTGGAACGAGCAGGGAACAGGACCCACCCCAACGGGTCCGACAGCAGTTCCAGCTCCTGTACCTCCTGCACCACAAGCCCCCAGCCAAGCCAGGCAGGTCACCCAGGCTGACCCGCGCACTCACTTCGCGCCTGTCACCCGGGAGGCCATCACCAGCACCACATCACGTCCGCCACTGGTCGCCCGCCCCAAAGCCGTCCACCCCGAGGCTGGGAGACCACTGGGGCAGCCTTTCTTCCCCCCCGGGATGGAACCCACTCGCCCACAGGAACCACCACTGCCGAGGCCCCAAGCTGCAGCGGTTCACCACTACCAGTCGCCCAGAGACCCCATACTGGTTATGATGGGGATCCTGGCCGACATACTGTATACCATTGCCACCCACGCTGACAAGCCAGCATACCGAAACGCGGCAATGAGAGGGCTGACCACACTACATTGTTTCCAATATGGACAGGTCCAGCCTTAGGATTCTCTACTGGAACCCAGGTGGCATCCGGCAGAAGGTCCAGGCCCTTCAAACCCTCGCCCAGGATCAAGGTATACACATCATCTTGCTGGGCGAGACCAAACTCAAGCCGTCGATGCCCCTCAAGCTGCCAAACTTCGAGACCTACCGACATGACGAGGTCTCCCCCCAGGGTTCCGCCTACCGCGGTACGGCGGCGCTAGTGCGGAGAGACGTCATCCACGACAGTCTGGACCACCTGCCCTTCACGGACATTAGGACTACAGGGGTGAAAGTGCAGGTGACCGGCCAGGAACTTAAGATCTTCGCCGGCTACAGACCCCCCAGGGCCAGATTATGCAACGAGGACCTGAGACGTATTTTTGATGGTCGCACCCCCACACTGCTTGCGGCGGACCTCAACGCCAAGCACCTAGAGTGGGGGTCCAACGTTATCAACCCAGCTGGTCGCAGCCTCCAAGCAGCCGCAGAAGCTCACAATCTTACAGTTGTGGGCCCTGACTCACCAACCCACATACCAACCAATCGGCACAACAGGGCCGATGTACTGGATATTGCGGTGCACGACCGGCTGCCCTGCCCAATTCTCGTGGAGGTCCTGTACGACATGAACGAACAGCACCTCCCCATCCTCATAACTTTGGCATTTGGGGCGGACATGAGGATACCCCGTCCCGCAAAGCTCAGAGTCAACTGGGAGACCTACGCATCCAAATTTACATGCGCTGATGCGAGCTCCCTAAACTCCGCTGAGGACGTAGAAAGATGCACGGCCGAGATGACGCAGGCGATCAAAACCGCCATAGCCGAAGCATCCGCCCCAGCACCGCAGTCTCAAAGAAGATCAAAGATGCCACCGAGATTGGAGGCGCTGAAGGCTAAAAAGAGGCGCCTTCACAAACTATGGACCACTAACCGATGCCCCCGTCTGAAGACAGCACTCAACGCTTTGGCCGAAAAGCTATCTGCAGAGGTTCAGAAGTGGAGAGGCGAGGAATGGGATGCCAGAGTGGACAAGGCAGCCCAAGACCCGACAAAGACGAGCCTATTCCAACTGAACAGAGCCCTCACGCAGGCAAAGTCGATGGTGTGTCCCCTGCTGGACAGAGCCGGGCGCTGCCACTACCCAGCACAGGAACGAGCAGAGCTCCTCGCAGACCATCTGGAAGACCAGTTTCAGCTGCATCCGGTACCGATGGATGCAGCAGAAGACACACTGAGACATCACCAGAGGGTCCAATCTGTTGTTGAGGAGTTCCTGACCGCCCAAACCCCCCCGCTACCAAGGGAAATCTTCGTCACACCAGCGGAGGTTAAGAAGGCTGCGCGTTGGCTAAACACCAAGAAGGCCCCAGGGGATGACGGCATCACAAACACCGCCATCAAATACCTTCCAGCCCGTGGCCTCGTTGCCGTCGCCCGTCTCTACAACGGCATCCTCCGCACCCAACACTTCCCCGAAACTTGGAAACTGGGAAGAATCATCACACTTCACAAACCTGGCAAAGACCGCCGTCAACCGGCTAGCTACAGACCCATCACCCTCCTAGACACCCTGTCGAAGCTGTTTGAACGCCTGCTGCTGCGGAGACTGCTGCCACACCTCCAACTAAGAGAGGAGCAACACGGTTTCCGCGCAGGGCACTCCACAACACTCCAGCTCACGAGGGTGATTCACTACATGGCCGACGAATGGAACAGGGGCCGCCGCACCGTCGCCGTCTTCTTGGACGTAGAGAAGGCTTTTGACCGGGTGTGGCACGAGGGGCTACTGCTCAAGTTGCTGAGCACCACCACACCCCCTGCCCTCATCAGACTGGTAGCTTCGTTCCTCAGCTGCCGCAAGTTCTATGTGGCAGTTGAGAACACCACATCAACCACCAGAAACATCGCAGCAGGCGTGCCACAGGGGAGCTCCCTGTCGCCGGCGCTATATGGCCTTTACACCGACGACATCCCGACTCTCGACCAGGACGAACTCCGTGAGGGCGAACGGGATGTCACACTCGCACTCTACGCCGACGACAGCGCCTTCTTCGCGTCGTCCAACAGAACTGAAATCGCAGTAGGGCAGGTGCAGCGAGTCCTCCACAAAATCCCGGAGTGGTTGGACAAGTGGAGGATGGCCGTGAACGTAGCAAAGACGCAAGCGCTACTCACAGGAGCCACTCGCACCTACCCCCCGCCTATGACGCTGAGGAATATGAACATCAAGTGGGAAAGTTGCGTGAAGTACCTGGGTGTTCACATCGATCGGACGTTGAGGATGCGCCCCCAGGTGGACCACGCAGTCCACCAGGCAAAGGCGGCACGCGCGCTCCTCCGTCCGGTCCTAACTTCCAAGCTGCCGCTGAGGACGAAGCTTGGTATCTACAAGTCTTACGTCCGTTCACGACTAACCTACGCTGCGCCGGCATGGTACGCGCTATGCTCAGCTCCCCAGCGCAAGCGCCTCCAAGTGGTCCAGAACGTGGCGCTGCGCCACATCACTGGAGCTGGGCGATACGTCAGGAACGATGTAATCGCCCGCGACACGGGAGTCCCCGAGGTGGGGGAGTTCGTGGCCCGTCTAGCGCGTCGAATGTTCGACCGCGCTGACAACGGGCCGCACCCCCACCTACACAACATCGCTCCACTACACGCCAGACCACCGGAGGCGCCCCAGAGGCGCCCCCTGCCGCGGGACATCCTCCGTGAGAGGGACGCCGCGCAAGAACATAGGCCCGCTTCAGCAGAGCCGCCGTGAGGCGCCCGGCAACGGTTGCGACTCCGGCGGCCGCCAGTTACCCGGAGGCAGTTGCCTCTGAGCGACGCAGCTAGGGTAGAGGGACTAGTCCCAAGACCCTTCCCCTACCGCCCTCCACGGGGGGTCAGGAAGAACAAGGATTGATTGGAAAGTGCTCGTCCTGGAGTGACGCTGTCACGGAAGAAAGGAAAGACCTTGAGGAGATCTTCATTTCAAATGACAGATGTTAAAATTAAAATGATAATATCTCGGAAAGTACTTGTCCTAGAGTGACGCTGTCATGGAAAAAATGAAAGGCCTAGAGGAGATCTTCATTTCAAATGACAGATGTCAAATTTAAAATGATAATATCTCGGAAAGTACTTGTCCTAGAGTGACGCTGTCATAGAAGAAATGAAAGACCTTGAGGAGATCTTAATTTCAAATGACAGATGTCCAAATTAAAATGATAATATCTCGGAAAGTTTTTAAAATGATAATACTCATCCTAAAGTGACGCTGTCGTGAAGGAAATGAAAGGTATTGAGGAAATCTCAATTTCAGATGACAGCTGTCATCAAGACCGAGATCAGCCTAGGACGAGTGATTTCCGAGATCATTTTAATTTTGACAGCTGTCATTTGAAATGAAGATCTCCTCAAGGCCTTTCATTTCTTCAATGACAGCGTCACTCTAAGACGATTAGTTTCCGAGATATTGACATTTGAAGTTTGACAGCTGTCATTTGAAATGAAGATCTCCTCAAGGCCTTTCATTTCTTCCATGACGGCGTCACTCTAGGACGATTAGTTTCCAAGATATTGACATTTGAAGTTTGACAGCTGTCATTTGAAATGAAGATCTCCTCAAGGCCTTTCATTTCTTCCATGACGGCGTCACTCTAGGACGATTAGTTTCCAAGATATGGACATTTGACGTTTGACAGCTGTCATTTGAAATGAAGATCACCTCAAAGCCTTTCATTTCTTCCATGACAGCGTCACTCTAGGACGTGTACTTTTCAAGATATTGACATTTTAAGTTTGACAGCTGTCATTTGAAATGAAGGTCTCCTCAAGAACTTTCATTTCTTCCATGACAGCGTCACTCTAGGACGAGATCCAAGATATTATCATTTTAAGTTTGACAGCTGTCATTTTAAAATTAACGGAACAAATCCATTAATCGAGTCCATTCTGACAAACTAGTTGATCTATTCAGTTGGTCGGAATAGGAGTCCCGTTCAGTTATTATATTTATTTTACGATTTTTTTTTATTAGATGCAATGGAATTAGAAACAAAGACAAAGAAACAAAAAGAGCGCCATATCTTTAACCTCTTCATCGTTTCTAGTCTCCTAGTAAATTATGGCTAACTGCATCTGAGGAAGTAGGTCGATAGATCAGAAAACAAAAAAACAGAGGTACAAGAATTTTGCACTCAATTGGATTTTCAGCGTGAACACCAAACTGAAGTAAGAAAAATGACGTCATGGTTGTCTGCCATCTCACTTACCTTATACAAATTGAAATCAAAATACTATCGTCAGCCCACGTATTCAGTATGAGTAAGTGAGATGGCAAACAACTGTGACGTCATTTTTCTTGTTGACGTTGCAAATTCCATTGTTCCAACCTTCTTGGGTACATTAATTTTTGAAGTGAAAACTTCTTTAGCGGCGCTGAGCACTTTTTTTTGTATGGGTAAAAACTTTCAAACTCGCGTCAGGGTCACGTGATGCTGATCGAAAAAGCGTAAGATCGAGGGGAAGGGAGAGGAACTACTATCTCCCACTCTTTCTACCGTGCTTGAGTGTGCTGCTCTGTTTAGGCGGCACAGGGGGCTTAGACAAATATATAAATAACGATATAATATTATAAATAACAACATATAAATTGTCATATTTGTGTACGATAGCGCAATAAATAAACATTGTATTCTACCTCATAAATGATAGTATTTTTATACTTATAATTAAACACAACGTTAATATTGAAGTTTTCACTTCTGCCGGCACTCCCGGAGTGCTACCTTTTTTTTATATTATTTTAGATATATTTGTTACTTATTATACCTTTTTCATTTTGACAGATAAGTAGGACGAGTTGTGCAATGAAAATAGAATTAATTTTGATTTTCTTTAACTCGTCCCATTTGGGCCGTAGGCTTGTAGGACGAGCTGGGAATCACTCAAGCTATCCATATTATAGAACTTTTGGGGCTATTCTGCCTATGTACAAACTGATTACATTCTCTTTTACGTCAAAAATAAATACTTTTAATATTTAAAAACAATGATATTCGTTAAAAAACTTTCATTGGGATGGAAAGTGAAACAATTTTTATTTTCATTTCCTTTAAAATGTGTTACTTTAATATTTTTCCTACATTGTAATATCCATGGTAATTCCACATAAAACCAGGATTAGCATAGTCGTTGATGGTAAAAGATGAATGTCTCCTCCCTTTGCAGAGTTAACGAGGCGCGAACCCACCCGTTAACATTTAATGACGAGTTAACGCACTCAGCCGATTGACATTCATTCATTTGCTTGATTTACGCGAGGATTTATTAGCAATACACACTTAAATCACAACAGAAATACTGGCCCGGAAACGAGATCATAATTACAAATAAAAAAAATATAAATATAGCTTTTTCGTGGCAAATGCCTATATTGACAAAAACAAACTAATAATACTACAGCTACTACAGCAGTAAAGAACACTTTTATTAACCACAGATCGGCCACAAGCCAATCTGCAGAAAGTCCAAGAGCTCCAAACCAATGTCAGATGGCAGAGTGCCCAGAATGCTGGCAGCATTGCCACATTTAATGGCAATACTTATACGTTGAGTCAAATATACCCCAACATTTTGGTCATACGAAATATAGCTACATTTGCATGCTAAACGATGTAAACTCAACATGTCTTTGCTCTAAGATCATAATTGTAACAACTTAAACACATGTTGCTTGGCAAATAAAGAATTATGATTATACTAGCTGCGCGTAAGCTACAGTACAGTGGTTTTATCCACTGTACTGAAGCTTATATGTAGCTAAGCTATTCTATACCAAAATTCAGCTCAATCGGTCCATCCGCTTAGGAGTGAAAGAGTAACGAACATACATCCAGACATAATATTAAAGTATAATTTTTTAAAAGTATTTTGCTATCATAAAAAACAAAAACGATATTATTTAAAACAGAAAGTACGAGAATAATTATTTTGCATAATATTTCATGGTGTCAAATTTTAAATGCAGCGTAGGACGTCCACCCACAACGTGGACAGACGACCTTATAAAGGTCCGGAAAACGCTGGATGCAGGTCGCTTTCAAACGGTATGTATGGAGGTCCAAAGGGGAGGCCTATGTTCAGCAGAGGACGTCTTATGGCTGAGATGATGAGGAAATGTTATTTACATATTTTTTTCTACACAAGGCCATATTAGTACGTACCTACATAGAGGTATATCATCAATGTATCTATAGTTTAAAAATCAAGATTTAGTTTTATCTCAATAAGCTTTTCTATACCTAATGTAGTTTAGATGACCAGGGTCATCAGAATTTTATGTAGATTTATGTAACAACATCTTATGTCACAGTTTTCTTACGGCATCCTATTGTGTTAAAGAAATAAACTTTGCTATAAAAGCCGGGTATAAAACCGTAGTATCAAGATCTCGACGTCCTCAAACTATGTTCAAAACCCACTATGTTGGAATAAATCCCTGATTTAATTAGAAAATATTGAAAGTCTTTTGTGTAAAATTAAATTTTAATCAATAACTAATAGGGATGTTGACTAAATTATTTTTTTGTCTACAGTGTAGATAAATATTGAAAAATATTGGACGCGTAATTTTTTATTGTAAATGTGATTAAAAACGTGAAAGATACAACGCAATAAAGTTGCTTGATCGTGACGTCACACCACTAAACAAAAATGTACTAGATTTAGCTGGAAACACTTTTAAAATGTGTGCAAAAATATTGTGCAGGGCTTCTCTTGAGCAATTCTCAAAAAACTTATTCTATGAATTTATATTTCAAAATGTATTTGATAGTGCGAGCGAGAAGCGACCTGCTGTATAAGTTCTTAACATCATTCCCAATCTTCATCCCAATCCCAAATTTATTCCCAATCATCATCAATTCCAAAACCATCAGATATCTTGCTTCAACTGTCCACGGGGACTACAGTCTCCAGACGACATCGTTCATTTAAATGTGTACAGCGCCAAAGTCTGGTGATATTTGTACATTTGAACGTTATTATAAATATGGTGCTATAATAAATTTGTTGACAGTTGATTATATTTGTGAAACGATCTGCGCGGCTTGAACGCTTGAGTGGTTATAATCTTATAATACATATTTCTATGATCGGTGCGTTTCGACCGTAGCCAGACGTTGCAAGGGGCTTCGTTTACAGTCGCGCGCTAAGTGCTGATTGCATCCAGTTCTGCGCACTTATCTAATGGATTTCTTTTACTTAGACTTGGACTATTATGTGTACTTTATAAGTGACATTAATATTTGTTATAACTATTTTTTCATTTATTATTTTGTAATTAATTTAAATATTAGATTTTTGAATGAATACTTTTATATTTACACTAGCTTACGCTTACTCTCTTAGCCTTTCTTATGTTGTTCTACCGCCTGAGCAGTGATGTGCTAACATTACTGTGCTTCGGTAGAAGAACACTTTAGCTACTGAAATTACTGGGCTGAAAAGTCATTTTAAGTAAAAAGCATTGGTGCTGTGCACCTAAAATTTTACATCATTGTGAAATCATGGGCGGACTCTACTGATATTATACGCAGCGTTGTCTCTTACAATGGTTGACGAGAACGACTTGCTCGTCTTTTTACTTGAATGCTTAATTTATTTTAAAAAGTTTAGTCAAGTCAATTCCAAATATCAGACTCGCAAACTCTAACAAAAATAAAAACTAAAGCTTCTAGAGCCATAAAAACATTGGAGAACAGCGATATTTTCACACACGTACGAACCCGATAGATATTCCCTGTGGAATCGAACCGTGTGATGTGAACGGACCGACAAAAAGGTAAAACGGACTGTAACACGAGTGCTACTATTAGAGGATTGTGGGGTATAATATTAATTAATAGTTTAATATGGGAGATACGGAATAATTTGATTTTCTTAGATTATAGACGACTCAGCATTACTCGCCGTAAGTAGAATAGAATAATACTTTATTGCATACCAAAAATTATAAACAAACTTAGTGAGCTATCTTAATGCTAGGTAAACAATCGACTGTCTTATCGCGCTAGGCAATTTCTTCTCTCGCATCAGAGACTGTCCGATCTCACTTATATGCTCATGAGATAAGGCTTCTTTTGTACATTACATACAAACTTCTTTCTCTACCTAGACTTAGAATTATGAGCTGCAGTAAAAAATGATAGTTTCTCGTAATTTAAAATCAATAGTATTAAGTTCCATCTGAAGTAATAAAAGTTTACCATAGCTCTCAGCAATCTCGTTCGCCCGGTCGTTGGTCGCAAAGATTGGCTGAGAGCCAGCCGGCGGAAAACGTACGCTTACCTTTTAGGGGTCACTCACTTTCGCATATTACTTAGATGATTAGAACGGCCTAAAGACAGTTTTTGTTCAGTTTAGACATTAGTCTAAACTGAACAACAACTGTCTGTAGGCCGCTTCTGAAAAAAATCACTAAAAATTTATTTTTATAAAATTCCTATTGATTATTTCATTAATTTAATTTTTATGAGACGCTGGTTGTCGGTACTTAGAAACTAAATTAATAAGTCGACGAGTGAGTGACTGAGGCGCTAATTATAATGTCAAAGAGGTTTAGTAAAATGTCTAGTGTTTGGAAACTAACAAATACACAACTCTTTATTGTTATTATTAAAAACATGTTTTTGTCTTACTTCTTCTCAAAGGCCTCACCGTATATAGTGAATCATGGAAAAAAATGGCTATTGGCTTTTCTTTTTCTTTATCTTTTCTGTGCTCACTTCAGCTCATATGTTTAGTGGAGGATATATAGGCTATAGTTGTCAGTAGCACAGGATACATTAGGGTTAATGAGGCGAGAGGATTCCCGTGTTCGTAAATATACCACTAGGATAAGGAAAAACAAGGATGAAAAAAGGGAACTAATCCTTCCTTCTTATAATGTAAATGTGAATGTTTGGATGTAGGTACCTACGTATAACGCAACTTACTAGTATATAACTAAATAGTTTGTTGACTTATCTCCTATCGTATTAACTGATTAAGTATGCGTTATGTTTTAATTATGTTCAAAGTTGTATATTTTTTATGACTATAAGTTACAAAACAAGCAATTTTTGTGCCAAGTGTAATTGTGTGTTGTGTGATTTATAAGATCATGATTACAACACACAGTACATACACAGTGCTACCCATTGTTTAACTACAAATTCTGCCGGCAAGGCACTGCGCCTATCATAGATATTAGTTGTTGAATCTAATCACGGTCTTTGGTCCGGAACATAGTATTTCCTGCAAATTTCTGCTTGGCAGATAAACAACTGCCAAGGTGTGGTACTTCCCCAGGCGGCCTCTGCAATAAAGATCTACCAATACAAAAAGAAAATTATATATCTAAGCAAGTAAAACAGCAAGACACAGCAAGTCTAACCACAAGAAAACTGACTGGACCTATTAATATGTGACTGCCCACACCAGCTTTTGTATTATTCATATCATGAAGATGTGGTAATTGAACGGTCAGTTATCTTTAGTGAAATGTATTTAGCTGTCGGTTCTGCCAACTTATATAATTCCTAAGAAGAACACAATAATCTCAGCTACTAAAGTACCTACCCACCAAATTTTAATACCTTAGGGAAAGAACTTAAACTATATAAAATAACTTTTAAAAAATGAATTTATGATGTTACCTTGCTACGCTTCGTTGTCTTTATTCCTACAAAATCTAAGCTAACAACATAATTTTAGAATAGTTGGTAGGTTTACTTCTAATTAGGAGTAACAAAAACATACTAATATACTTGCTGACCGCGTCTGTAAAAAAACTTTACGATAATATTTTATAGATCATAAAATTTGTTTAGAATCGTTTGAGAATCATCTCAGACCTACCAAATATACACAAAAAATCACAAAATGTCAAGTCATTTCAGATGAGCTCGATAATAAACTGTGACACAAGATTTTACTAGTAGACTCGCAATTAATTATTTCATTTATGTTTTATTTAGTAGCAGAGGTAAATAAAATAAATATTTTAGGACATTTCACACAGCGCCACCTAACCCCAAGCTAAGCAACTTAATGCTTGTATTATGGTGATAAGGATAACGGATATAATTACTATATATAATAATCTGTTAATATGTTTTGATGCTCTGGATTTTGATACGTGTGGTGTTTTGTGGTTTGTGTTTTGATGGTGTGTGTGAGTGTGTGTGTGTGTGGGTTGTAAAAGATAATAAGGTCTGAATAGATGTCATTTTCAACTTAATAACAATTCGCGTGCCTTGGGCGATGCAACGTGGGAATCTTCAAGGCACGAGTGAAATAGGCACCTCTCTAGGCTTCTTATGTGATTCATTGTCGACCGCATCTGCACTTTTAATCAGGTGGGATGTGGTTATTTGATATAAAAAATGGGAAGGGCCCTCTAAAAAGGTCAAGTAGAACAGAGTCGAGGGCGAGAACACGACTAAAAATTCAGCAGATGTAAGTCACAAATCTCTTACACGTCGTAGAGATTAGTTCAATACTTAATAGTTTATTTATCTCCTTAGAATTAGGTACATAAGGTCTTAGGTTAGTTCGTACATTAATTGTTTCTGAGGTCCCTGTTGGGCACATGCAATATTTTCTACTTTTATTCCGTCCCAAGACTATTGAATTTCTTGAGGTACTGTAATTAGTAGGGACATGTGACATGTGTATAAAAATACATAAAACGTAGGTAAATGTATCGAAACTACAAGTATAATTTGTAACTTTAAGTCAAGGACAAAAACCACCCAGACTGATCTTGTGAAAAGATAAATGAGGCACCAATAGTACGCCTACTCGTTTGTACATACGCACATGCACTGAATCTGCTAATACAGAACACCATTTATAAAGTGTTAAGCGGTGTGTCGCTTACATTTTTTATATTTATTGATATGAACGAGATGGTACGCTCACTTGTTTTTAAAATTAACCTGCCAGTACCAGTGACAATGCAGTTTTACTTAGGTACACAATATATTATAAGCTCGTGGGTTTAGATACTATGGGTCTCGCAAAGGTACCGCTCCAATTACATTAATGCCATGCACACAATTTTGTTACTTGTATATTATCTTACTTGCTGCTACGAAACCCTTCATGGCCGAGTCCGACTCGCATAGACCGCTTTTTATTCAAGGTGCGATCAATATGGCAATTATAGCCGCAGTGATACCACAAAAACCAAAAAAATCAGTGCTTCATTTTCGTTTGAACGTATACTACTTCTAGTGGTATATTTATTGTATCTAACCTATAATTTGTAGCCTTAAATGTATTCCTTCGTGTTCCATATTTCATGTGCCTCCTACGCCTGTTTATTCGTAAGAAAGTATCGAAAGGCTCGAAGGCATTACTTATGCGCCCTTGACACTTGACACGCTACGTTGTCATTATTCTGTACATTTGGTAGTTTAATATTAAATCATGTTTTGTCGAGGTTCACCATAGATTATGTAACCAAATAGATACTATATTAAAACCGAGTCTTCAACTTATATTTTGGTCTACAGTCTATACAATCAACAAAAACATATCCACATTCAACAAAATCTTTCGTCTATGATGAGAGATCGCTTTTAGCGATAAGACCGCCAATTGTAACACATAGATTATAATATTGTGCTTTATTTTTTAAGTTTATTTCTGTATATATTTTTCTGTGTTCCAATAAAGAGTTATCTATCTACCTATCTATGTTAATAGTTTTTAGTAAGTACTAACTGCGCTCAGCGGTTTTACCCGCTGCACCTGTATATAGCCTATGTGTTATTTCAGGGTCTAAGCTATCTTTATACCAAATCCCGGCTCAATCGGTCCGCCCGCTTAGGCGTGAAGAAGTACACACTCACACACTCGGAAATTTTCGCATTAATATTATAAGTGTGATTTATATTATTTATTTATTTTATTTATGGTCCACACACAATTTTTACATCAAACTTATCTAATAAATGTACATAATACATAATGATTATAACTAAGTGCTAAATGCAAAACAATTTGGCGGACACCGCATGCTCTTATGGTAATTTATACCTAATAAACCAATTAGTATTTAAGTTACAATAAAGTTTTTATTCACGGATCATATACAATATAAAGTGTTCGATTATGTTTTAGATTTAGGTATTTATAATTTTTTTAAATATTTATTTTACGTATAATTTTTTTTTGTATTGTAATCAGTTATTGGAAATATTATATTTTGTTGATTGTGTAGACCAAAGCACGACCTGAAACCAAAAATGTATCTTTGTGGTGCTGAGTCACCATGAAGTGATTTTCGTCTTTTGTTTTCTCTATGGTGATTGTAGTACAAACATCAAACAATAGAAAATTATGTAAAGGCTGTAAAGGCCTTTTAAGTTTCCTTATTGTGTAATGTGTATTTATTTGTTATATTTAAAACCGAGCTAAATTTTTTAAATAGAAAGAAACATATCTTATATTCACTTTTTTTCAATAAAATTCACATTCCGGTCTAAAGGGAGTCAACACGAAAAAGCACTTTTTTCAGAAAAGGCAAAAAACTGATTACGGTTTCCATGTGCACTGTAGATTTTTTTTATATAATAGAAACCTGATTTTATATATGAAGTAAACATATTTTTAAATTTATTTTACTTTTATAATTCTTGATGTAATATTAAATGCAAGGTGATCATTGTTATCTTTAAAATCTATCGCTAACCTAAAATATAACATTTTAATGTATTCAACTAACATAGGCACCTTTTTTTTATACAACGAAGCAAGGAGGCGAGCAAGACGCTCTCCTGATGGTAAGAGATAACGCTGCCCATAATCAGTACAGTGCTACCCAGTGCACTGCACCAACGCTTCTTACTTGAGTGTCATAAGATGTTAAGACTCTTCAGCCCAGTAATTTCACTAGCTACAGTGCCCTACCGAAGCACAGCAATGTTTGCACATCACTGCTCAGGCGGTAGAATAACTGGCACTGTTGGGGTACCCACCTAGTCGACCTCCCTAACCTAATACCACCTAATAATATATATACGTTTACACGTTTTTTCAGGCTTACTTAGGTCAACAGACTACGATTTTTCCTGATTATAAGGAATAAAATTATAAAAGATGGAAGCATAAATATCCAACTTTGCAGAATCAACCTATTTTTGCTTTACTGAACATTGTACCGGTACAACACCAGGTTGTCTGTAAGAGATTGATATATGCGATAAGACCGCCGATTATTATTTAACTCTAGTTTTAAGTTGTTTATTTTATTATGTTCATTCTATTCTATTCTACAACATTATAACAAATAAATACTTCATCTGTATTGCAGACATAGTGTGATATATATAATAGTTAAATCTATTCGAAATTAAAGTTTTATTGAGTTTGAAATATAATCGAATACCATATTATTATTAACAATCGTAATGACCTCCCGGCGACACGGTTTTATTCAGTTTCTACTTTATAGAAAAGTCAACAGTTTATATTTAATTAAAAAAAGTTTCCCAATAAATAAATGAGAAAATTTACCGGCAGTAATTATCTAAGCCGGCATTAACGATAAGTGTTACCCACAGAGATCGTTGACCTAATTCTGAGGGATGCTTCCCTTTACATGTGTCTGAGGCCAACAGACGTGTGCAGAATATATTACAAAAAAAAACAAGCAAAAATACACTTTAAAAGTTTAAAATAAGACTTACTTTCAATTAGCAACTCCGAGAAAGTCAACACAAACACCGGTTTTCGAGTCGCGAGTTCGTAGCAGGTGCTACGAGCACGAGCGTAGCAGTCTACGAGTGGAGCGCGACTGAGCGTAGCACGGCCTACGAAGGCAGTATTTTGCAGTGATCGATGGGATTTCTCTCGCTTTCGGTCGCTTCATGATTTATTTGTCACCAAATTAATAATAGTGGATCTTCCTTACCAGATAAGGCTCTTGCGTAAGCTGAATAAATAGTATTGGAGGACAAAATGTATCAACTTAATATGGATGGATTTTCTCAATGAGACGGAATGGGCTAAGGTAATGTAGAATTATTAGATTAAATTAATTTGATAATAATGTTTAATAAATAAGTCAATATTTTGTCATGGGATTACTCTTAATAGATTTTGCGCCGTTTATCGTATAAGTTTGCCACTCAATCTTTTTTACCTATCAAGGGTTTTGATGCGTTTTGTTTGCACGTATTATTTATTTAATAAATGATACGAGTATTTTTTCTGTTTCACAATAAAGATGCTATTCAAGACGGTGTGGATTTGCACTGTAGGCCTTTTGCTGCGGAACTGGTGCCAAAAATTAAAGAATACTGTCATAGTAAATGGTTTCAGCATTTTGAAACGAGTTCGGCAGAGAAGGGTCTATGGTATAAAACCATTCAACGATCGCTCACAACTAAAGTACCTTGGTTTGATTGTATGAGACTACCTAGATCTATTATTGTAAATGCACTCAGAATGCGGTCCGGTCACTTGCCCCTAAATACTTACTTGTTTTTCCTAAAAATTAAAGGTTCTCCGGGTTGTGACTTTTGTGGCAAGGCAGAAGATTTCATGCATGTGTTATTGGAGTGTACCCGGTATAATGACTTAAGAACTAAAGTTCCATTTATTAATACATTGCATAATGGAGGCATCAATATTATGTTGAGCGACCCGACCGCAGATGATACCATAAGAATTTATTATCTGTTTGAGAAATGTTTAAAAGCTAGATCCCTAGAATAAGTTATATTATTTTTAGTTGTGTTTTTTGTTAGCTCCTATGAGGCTGGCATAGCCACTGAAGTGTGCTCAAAGCCTCAATAAATAATTTTGAATAAAAAAAAAAAAAAAAAAAAAAAAAAAAAAATCACTTAAACTTTATAAAGGCGATGTCCCTAAGTTTGTTAGTTTCCTGTCGATACCTAAACTTCTTGCCCGATAAAATTTTGTAACTGGACTACTTTTTAGTTGAAGATTTGTATAGTATGTTTATTTGTGTTACATAATTTTACTTGACGATTGAGATAAAAATGTGGTAAGAAGCTTACACCTCAGATGTTAGTATAGGCTACTTTTGAATTAAAAGTTTTTGTGTGTGTGTGTGCTTTAATTTAATATAATTTAAGTTTGGTATTTCACTACGCTTAAGGAGCTTACACGATTGATGTTATAATAAGCTTAGACTCAGTTAACACCTATTACTTCTTCTATTTATATTCTATGAGTAAAATTACCCACCGCTAGAATTAAATAAATACAATCGTCTTATCAAGTATATTTATGTACAAACTAGCTGCGCCCAGCGGTTTTACCCGCTGTACTGTAGCCTATGTGTTATTCCAGGGTCTAAGCTATCTCTATACCATATTTCAGCTCAATCGGTCCACCAGTTTTGGCGTGAAAAAGTAACAAACATATACACTCACAAACTTTTGCCCTTATAATATTACATGAATATTCAGAGAGCAAGTGTGAGCCGCGGACAATGGAGCCGCTTGTTTATTATATCTTTTATTTATTGCTTTGTTACGAATAATGCGATTACACAAAACGATAGCTTATATTTATAAAGGTAATACACCTGTCGCGGGCTGTGAATTTGTGGCTTTTTGTAATACATATAGGTCAGTTTTTTATCTATTATTTTTTAAAGAATAGAATAGAAAACTCTATAGAAACACTACAAATATACAGAAAACTGAAAACACACACAGACATATTATATATGTAGCGACACATATACCTACACACACATCGGGTTCTGCTGATGTAGCGGAACATAATGTGTGGGGTACCGATGTTCGATTGCATGAGTCGTCATCCATCAGTGCCGGTATACACACGTCTGGACACTCGTAATTAGGACTGTTAATAATTAAGACTCTTAATAATAATGTGGTAGTTCTGTGTGAGTGAACAAACTAAACTTTTTTGGGAATATACTTTTCCATTTAAACAGTGGTTTAATTAAATAATTTTAGTGCACCTTTCCACGTTAAATAAACTAGTACATATACATACAGAAAACTTATAACATTAACACAAAATCACGACATAAGTGTTACAAATGACGGCCTTAACGCGATATAGCGCGATATTTTATAGATATATATTATAGCTATAAAAGCGATTTTAGGTCTGTCTTCGACCACGATCTCGCATGATGTTATGCGACAATATTATAATATATAAAGAAAGAAAGAAAGAAAAAAGTTTTATTTACGACGAATTACAGCATTAAGGTACCACCACCATACATAAAACACAGTACGTAAGTATATAACATTTGCCGCAAAAAGGCCCCAGCTCAGCATATGTAGGTTCAAAAAAGGACCTACGCTGGTATTCCGCTGGCACCAACGGCAGTGACATCACGGCCAGGGGCCAGGGTATATAATAATATTATTTACGGTTAGCGTCCCGGTGAATCGTAAGCCAGTACTTTTGAGTCCGACAAGAATAATCGTCACTTATTGCCTTCATTATCGTGTTGCGAGATGATCGCAATCGGACCCAAAAAGAAGCAATGCGATCCCTCACAACAGCAAAGTAGTAGTTAGGTAGAAAGCGTTTTGGATTTTTCTGTAAGCTTTCTGCTCATCTTATAAATAAAGAAATCGGGCACTCGGGCCTCGGCGAACTTGCTTAACGCACTAAAGATAATAGAATAAAGTGCATATTCCATCCAAACAAAATGTTCCTGGTGCCTATGAAAACGACCTGCAATTATAAAATGGTCGAACAGTCCACTCATAAAAACTTTAAAAGACCCAAAAATAAATAGTCACTCAAGCGCAAAATATACTAGACTTACACATTAATTAACAACTGTGAGTATTTTAGTGCTTTAATTAAACAAAAGTTAGTTTTAGTTTTAATAACAAGCAAATAACTGCAATTTCGCAGTCTCGTTGCATTTATTTACTAAAGTTTGAATATGAAATAGCATTTTCTAGTTTTACGTGAAATTTAACATGGATTTTTCATAATTAGGTATGTGATTTGACTTCAACGCTAAATTAGAATAAAAATAAATTCGTTTTAAGGCTATATCAAAAAAAATAGGTTTTGTTATTGTACTACACATACTGTCCAATTGTTTTGGCTTATTTTTTGTAACACGAGCTTATAGCATTGTGTTAAATGTACAAAATTTTTGTCCAAGCGGGAATTAGTTTATCTTGTACATAATGTATATTATGAAGGAAAAGGGAACTGATCTATCAACGCAACAGCCTAAATCGCCGAACGGATTGGATTGAAATTTGGAACATAGATAGGTATAGCACCTATCTATGTTACAGTTTTTTTTAGTTTTTTTTTTTTAAGAATTTGAGTGTTTAGATACTTTCTCATTACCTAGATTAAGTTTCAATTGTGAAGTCACCACAATAAGGTACCAGCGGAAGACCAGCGTAGGTCAATTCAGATCTACACATTCTGAGCTGGTACCTTTTTGCGGCAGAATGTAATTTTTTCTATAAATATTTATACTGCTGTTTATCTTATGCTTTGTATGTTATCATCTTGTTTTCAAATCAATTTATTTCTTGCCATGACGTAGGTATATATCTGCTATGACTTACTAACGTACCTTTTTTTTATGCTGGGGGAAACGCCTACCGCGCTATCCCCCCTATCGGGGAAGAAAAGGGGGGGGGAGTGTGGGGCTCGCACCCACTAAAACCCCCAGCAACGTGCCCTCTTGCTGTGTATGGCGGTAATGGAGCACCAAAAGGCATAACATACTTACTAACGTACCTATACGTCTGATTACCTCACTCGGGCTAAGCCACAAGCATAAGCTAGTATTGTAAAAAAACATGTTTCCTCTTAAGTAACCCCAAAGCACAAAGCTTAAAAACAATCTCAAAATATCTAAGTACCTTACTAACGAGAAAAGTTTGACATTGAAAAACGTGGCCATTTTAATTCCAGAGGTCACCGACCCCCCGTGATAAACATCTACAATCTGTCAAAGTCGGGAAACTTGATGTAATTGTCCTAAAATATGGCCAATCTTAAACTGCCAGTGGGAACGGAGCGACATAATTTATGTTAGCTGTTAGGGTCTCTTATTTCTTAATATTTTGAACATTGAGTTATTTGAAATTTCCCCAGGCAATAAGTCAAGTTATACATAATACATTTAATAAGCAAGGCCTTGTTTGATTAAAAAATTATATTAATAATGATAATAAAAGCTTTCAATATGTACTAATACTAATGTCTCCATATATATCTTTATAACCATCGTCGCTCTATTTTATGTATTTCCTTTCCCTGTTTGGTTGTCTGGAAGAGATCGCTATTAGCAATAAGACCGCCAATTGTAACACTTCTTCCTGTGTAATCTTAATTCTAAGTTTATGTTGTATTTGTGTAAACAATAGTTTTCTATTCTATTCTATTCTTTCATTTATCGTCACATCTACAGCCTTCTACGTCCCGCTACAGGCCTTCTTTCTGCGTAATAGTTGGGGTTTATACTCCAATAGAACTGGTTAGTTAGTAAACACCCTTTGTAGTGAAGCAAGGCGTTATAATTTTGACCTCAACGACCTCTACTCTAAGATTCGTGGTATGTAAACAATCCAATAATACTAACAGATACCTGTAAAATATAAAACAAAATATAATTTATGTTCTGGAACATACTAAATAAACATACTATACGCACAATGCGGAATGTTCATTCCTTATTCGTAGACTATACTAATAAAATAAAACTTGGTTAACTGGATAAATAAACTACTTGTTAAAATGATTTATCTAAGTACTTACTATGCATGAGGTGTTCGCCGTAAAGATTTTGCATTTAGTTAATTAAATATATATAATAATAACATATTTCAGGACAATTCACACAGCGCCACCTAACCCCACACTAAGCAACTTAATGCTTGTATTATGGTGATTAGGATAACGGAATTATGTTAATTAAGATATTATGTACATGAAATAATGTAAAAATCGTGTGTGAACCTCAAATAATAAAGAAACATCACAAACCATTCTACTTAAAGTACTTAACCTTATACTATTCAGTATTCTGTGACTCGATATCGCTAGAAACCTACCTGTTTACATGCCCATAACTTACGGTTTACGTGGATAAACCAGTTTGCTGATTCTAACCGACTGGCGGGAAGTCAAATGTTTCCCAAAAGGACTCTTTATGGCAAAAGAAAAAACCGATTCGACCCTTAACCATGTTTTATTTTAGGGGATAGTTTTATTTGCTGAAAACAAAGTTCGTAATTTTCCTGTTACGTAAATTATGATCCAAGTTAAATTATTGCGAGCCGAGGTAATATATTGTCATTCCTAAGGAACTAGCTCCATGAGCGTTAGTGTCACCATTTTTTCTTGAACAATTTTCGTTTTAAATCAAGACTAGCTTATGCTCGCGGCTTTGCCCTCGTGGCTAAATCTTTACGTAAAACTGTGGGTCCCGGGTGTTTCCTATAAGATATGTAGGAGGCAGTCGTTAGGTCATGTTGCAGGCCCTGTAGTAATCTCGGCGACCTGAAACTGCAACATATAGGTTCGCCACACAACCTATAAATTGTGATTTGACACTGACAGTGTAAGTATGGCAACCTGTTCTGTTGGAGTATTATTATTATTATTTTCTTAGATATTTCGGAGGTCTACGTCATGAAACCTAACTGTATTTCAAATTTCAACCGAATCCATTAAGTAGTTTGGGCTGTACGTTGATAGATCAGTCAATCAATCACTCATTCCTTTTATATATTTAGATATGTCCTAGTGTTAAATTTGCTAAATAATGAGCTAGGTGATTTGTTTAATGTACTAATGTACATTTTCAAATTGAACATTGAATGTGTCCGGCATGACAGTACCTAGTATGATAGTATGAGGTCCTTTTAAAAAAAATATTATAACAAAACCAAGTTAACTGTATGTGAAAAAAATGTGGATTAACTCAGCACTGTACCACTACTAAACCGATTTAGACTTTGGACTAATACTTTTATTAAAGTGATTCTCAGGATCACGATCAGTCAATAGGTCAGCGGTAGACAGCCCCCAAGATCCGCAGCAGCCTGAGAGACGCAGTCGGCTGGGGCCGTTATTTTAGTACTAACACCATAAAGGAAATTACACACGGTATGTGTTTTTCAGCAGCCAAAGTGTTAAAACAGCTAAAACTCATAGGTAACTCTTAAACAAGGTAACTTAATTTTTATTTTATTTAATTTAAAACATATCGCGTTGCTATCGCTCGCAGAACTTTCCCTTAAGTTACTTATCTTATCTAACATATTCAGCAAAGTTGTTGTTTTTATGAAACCCAATGAAGGGAAAATAATGATCGAAGTTTGGAAAGTGTTTCACCTACTCAGGCTGTTTACTTCCCAACCGAGTATGGGAGTCTTGATGAGTTCCGTGACTGAAATACGTTTTAAGGCTTTGTGGCAGTCACGACCTTATAATTTATTTGAAAAACTAACTGGCATTCTCATGTTTCACATTTTTCACCGTTAAATTCCTACACACTGAACTTTCTATAAATATTTTTTTAAAAATTGTTCAATCAGCCCAGCCGTTCTAGAGTTTTAACCAAGTGTCATATTAATATGGCCTACCAGAATACCGGCGCTTTGTATTTCACCATTCACACGCAGCACAACGTTGAGGCAGTTCCATTGAGCATTGAGCTGCATTATTATTCTTGTGATTGTTTTGGTTTTTAGAGGTATATTGTGTTTTTATAAGTTAGTATTCATCGAAATGTGTTTCTTTCTTTCCATAATAATGCTTTTAAGTTTAAAACACTGTTTAATAAATGCTTATGTATTAATTAATAATTGTAAAAATCAACAAAAGTGCCATTTTAGCCTGTTTGAACAAATAACAACTCCAACTAGCGAATGCTATCGTACTTATATTTGCAGCTATCCTTTCACAGATCTGAGGTACGAGGACGTGAGGGTAGTTTCAAACGTTCCGTTTAGATTGCGACGTAAAGGCATTTTTAACACTGAGTTCGTCCTACCTGGGGATTATTTATTTTATTATGGAAGTATTTTTTGAACTTTCTGATATCAGCGTTTTCTCTCACCATCAGGAGAGCGTCTTGCTAGTCTTCTTATTTCTTTGCATAAAAAATCCGTTATAAAATTGCTCTCACTAAATCGAATCTAACTTTGGCAAAACTTTCAAAGCTCCAAACTTACAAGTTCAAGATCAAAGTTCCTCGTCAGAGCTTGAGTAAGTTTATAAGTTAAAGTTATTGTCGACCCGAAGAGGTCGTCCTGTAATCCTTTACCTTAAGCTGATTAAATTGATTGCTAAGTAAATACCAAGTTATTACTTAACTAATCCATTTTGGTTATGTTAATATTTTGGGCAGACGACCTTATAAAGGTCGCCGGAAGATGCTGGATGCAGGCTTCCAACCGGTATATATGGAGGTCCAAAGGGGAGGCCTATGTTCAGCAGTAGACGTACTATAGCTGAGATGATGATGATGATGAATATTTTAGGCTAAATAAAAAAAAATCATACAACTCTATAAGCCCATTAACATGAGACATTTTAAAATTCTAGTTTATATATTAATAGTACCTAAATGTATAAAAAATAAATCTCCGACAGACAGAAAAAATCGAAATATAAAGTAAACTTAAATAAAAGATGAGAATATTCTTTATGAGACCAAAAGAAAAAATAATGCTAACTAGTACTAAAATACAGTTATATCTTAAAATGTATACTACCAGGTTTTTTATAGCTATAAATAAATAAATAAATAATTGGGGTTTATACTCCAACAGAACAGGTTGCCCTTCTTACACTGTCAGAGTTAAATCACAAATTATAGGTTGTGTGGCGAACCTATATGTTGCAGTTTCAGGTCGCCGAGATTCCTACAAGGCCTGCAACATGACCTAACGACTGCCTCCTACATATCTTATAGGAAACAGCCGGGACCCACAGTTTTACGTGCCTTCCGAAACACGGACTTATAAGAAGAAGAAAAAAGGAAAGGAATTCAGTGATTTTTGCGTGAAAACAAAACATACACACACTCATCAAGACACTTATAAGTAGGATTGACTACACATTAAGTCGTATTACATATTATTATGTAGACGGCAGAAGTTCAGAAGTTTCCAGTGAACTACAAGTACAAAGGAACCAAGAGTAGGTACGATAAAGGTTGAACCCCCAGCGTTCCATTATTGCAACTACGTCTGGACCGCACCCTGTCATTTTATAGCTATTGTACCTAATGTATAACTTTCTATACTTATTTATCACTAGCTGCGCCAAGCCGGGGGTAGACTTCCTTTGCAGGAGGTCGTCTAGGTGGGTACCCCAACAGTGCCAGTTATTCTACCGCCTGAGCAGTGATGTGCAAACATCACTGTGCTCCGGTAGGAGGGCACTGTAGCTAGTGAAATTACTGGGCTAAAGAGTCTTAACATCTCATGACTCTTGAGTAAGAAGCGTTGGTGCAGTTCTCCTAGAGTTTCACACATAATTGTGAAATCCTAGGTAACACTGTACTGATTATGGGCAGCCGTTATCTCTTAACATCAGGAGAGCGTCTTGCTCGTCTTCTACTTCATAACAAAAAAAAGCGGTTTACCCGCAGTTCTTTTACATTAAAATAAATAGGGAAGATACGGTACCGGCTTCTCGCCAATGGTCCGCTCCAATTAGGCCCATGCACACAATTATACTTCTGCGTGTCGGCGCGCCAACCAACACTTTCCAAGCCAGCAGGCTCAAGTGCCTATATAATGTTATTCCAGAGTCTAAGCTATCTTTGACCAAATTACAGCTCAATCGGTTCACCAGTTCATGCGTGAAGGAGTAACAATCATATATTCTTACAAATTTTCGCGTTTATACCATTATTAGGATATTTTTTGCACGCAGTTGCACCTATAAAATGTATGCAGCAGTAATTTATGCGATTATGAAAATTTATGGAAAACAGTCAATTTCAAGATAAAATGAAAAGAAATATTTTGACTACTTATGCCTACTATATACTACTTATGCATTTTTGAGAGACTACTGTGAAAGTATGTTATTGCGTCTGCTGCAAACATTTCAATTCTTTATGATCTATTAAATGAGTAGTAGCTGTTTTGAGTCTTAAACCGGGATATTGGTTGTAATAAAATACTGCTGAATCGACGAGAAAGTCTGGAAACTTCTCTTATGGCAATGACTATTATTATGAGTTGAGTATGTCAGTTTTAGAATATTTTATTTCTCAGATAGGTGAAATTTCTATAGGTTATTTTTTTTGCCAACGCGTTCTAGATTTTTAAAATACCTATCTAAAAACCATCAGTGGGATATTTGGTGTTTAATCGAGATTAGACCCTAAAATAAAACATATGGTTATTTTGAAGAAAACGAATAGGCACTACAAAAGAAAATAAAACTCTTTAGCAAAAAATTAAAGTTTTCAATGTTTCGGTGGTTTAAATTTTTGCTAAAAAGTTTTATAAAAGAGAAGAAAAAACGAGATAATTTAATCGTTGTACCAATTTAGTCGACGAACAAGTTATATGAGTAGGTTAAGAAGTAGGATTATCAGCTTAACTACGAGTATATAGACTGGTAGGTGCCAGGAGTTTTTTTTTTATCTGCTCAACTGCTGCTTCATTTAGATGCAGCACCCTTAAATACTAACAACATTATATACCTACATAACATTTTTTCTTTTTTATTTATTTATACCAAATATTCACTTCGTTTTACCATTATAAATGATTCTTTCTTTACGAGTGTATAGGTAAAGGTATTATTATTTGTATAAGATGTTTACTGGTTAACAGAATGCGATGAACGTTATCAGGACAATAGAGTGTGGGCGGATATTAGAGCACGTGTACATTGTCCTCGTAAACAAAACTCTGACATAGATACGAAACAGTAGGGAAAAAGAGAATTTTTTAGTAATATTTGAACGACGAAACAACAAAATGTAGAGAAGAGATGAATCTATTCCCAAATAAAGTATATTGGGCGAAAAAAACTATCAATGCGCGAGAGGGCACACGCCTCTTTCTTGATTCACAACTCAAAAACCGCTCGTGCGAGGAGGCGCAGTAAGTATAATATATTCACAATATTTTTAATTTAATTCACTTGTACACACAATTATAAAAACATAAATGAAAATACCTTAAAAACTAAATACCTATCATTTAAATTTAAAAATACTGAGAAATCATAATATCTATAACTAAATAAAAACTAAACTAAATCTAAAAAGGCCCCCGCGGCATCGTGCCCAAGACGCTGGCAGCATTACCTCTCTGGATGACAATACTGATGCGCTGTCCGAGGTAGCTGCCAGAATTTTGGTCACTGGTCGCTTCAACCAAAAGCTCAGATAAACTTTTAATTAATTTGTGAGCGCTTGGCATCGGTAAGACTTTTTTTGAATTGTTTTAAAGATATCATCATCAATTTAATTTAATTTTTATTTATTTATTTAATTACAAATACAATAAAAATACAAATTTAATTACACATAGATTGATAGTAAAATCTCATGTTAGGTGTATTCTGATCCCTGAACTAAGTCAAAGACTTGTATTAATTTGAATTTATTCGCACTGATACATAAAATTGCTGAATCGCGCCCCGCGTCCTGGCTTTGTTTGATGCCGGCTTTAGTCTCTCCTTGTTCCCCAAACTTTTATTACTAAAAGCCAGTTAAAAGAAGAAACTCTCTTTCTTTATTACAAGCTTTTATTTACTTTCACTTGTCTGTTGTCTGTCTGTCTGTAATCAAATCTTGCAAGGTAAATTTGACCCACTTCCCGGTGTCCGATTGAGCAGAAATTTTGCATGCATACATAAATCGGATGACAATGCAATATTATTATGACATGGAGCTGATCTGATGATGGAGCGGGAAGGTGGCCATAGGAACTCCGTAATTAAACAACGTAACCCCATCGAGTTTGGGCTCATTTGATTCGTCTTGACGAGTACTTTATGGTAATATGTAATAATAAAAGCTTGTTTTTAAAAAGCTTTTTTAAAATTTCACTTGTGTTATTTTAGCTTAACTTAAGGAAATCTTCAAAGACCAAGCATAGGAACAGTTCCACTGTATTTTCTGTGACTTTTGTTTACGTAGAAGTACAAAAGGCTTTGTATAGACTATAATAGACACGCGCAGATTTTCGCTCTGCCTGCTCCCATTATGCAAATAAGGGTGACGGAAAGCACGAATAGGCCCAGCATAATTAGAATTCACACTATTTATTATACTAAATACTCGGTTTTACCCGCTTTGCGGTAGCCTATGCGTTATTCCATGGTTTATGCTATCTCTATACCAAATTTCAACTCAATCGGTCAACCTATTTAGGCGTGAAGAAGTAACAAACATACACACAAACTTTCGTATTTATAATATTAGTGTAATTATAGTCTTTGTATTTTTATTATTTAATCACATTCTTTATATATATATATATATATATATATATATATATATATATATATATATATATATATATATATATATATATATATATATATATATATATATATATATATATATATATATATATATATATATATATATATATATCGGCAGCTTAGATTATAGCTACTTAGTTTAGACGCCACATAGTTAAATTCGGTGGACCAGAGACGGAAGTGGCGCCATCTCTTGTGTAACGCAGGCAACATCGCATTTTCATGATCGGTTGACAAGTAAAGGGGAGTGACGGGAAGTGACGTTAGCCAATGAGAGTCGAGTAGTTGCACGGTCGTCCGCTAGGGGCGCTGTTGTGAGCGAGCGGTAGGGCGGACGGGCGTGAGGTATTATATTGAGCTGTGTAGACGACGGAGACTCACTTTACGTTTGGCTGGCGGCTGGGACGGTCACTTTACTTCGGGACGGCGCGGCACCTCGAACGGACATTATGTCCGAAGGGTGACTGGGACGGTCACTATACGGTTTGAGTATCGAATTAGTTATCGAAGCGTTCGTAGCTTTGCGGAACACTCGGTCCCCGTTAATATTGTGTAATACTGAGTACTGTAATATCATCCTTAAAAACATTGTAATGTAACTGTTTGCAAGTGTAATAAAACTAATCATATTGTGGTGTGAGTCTTATTCTTCTCGCCCGTTATATCCACGCTGTAAACCATGCCTGAGGGGCTCCAGAATGAGCGACAATAGAGTGACAGTGACACATATAGGTTACTACGCTACGCGCCCGCTATCCTGTCCCGACATCAGAAGTGGGATAAAGAACGGTGAAAGAATTTAACGTGTTTTTTTCAATGTTTCAGTTTGCCTGCCTTGTTCGCCGCACCTGGCTTTTCCTGTGGCGAGTGCCGAGTGCGCGAACTGCGCGCTGTGTTTGCGCAGATGTCTACGCGATATGCGCGCTGTGTCTGTGAGATGTCTACGTGATCTTCCTGCCGTGTCCGCGCGCTATAGCTGCGCGATCTCTGCAGTGGAGCGTATTTGCTCGCGCTCGTGTGTGCGCGCCTGTTCCTGCTTGCGTGCGTGCATACGTGCGTGTATGCGTGCGTGCTGAGTCTGCTGCGCTGTGACCTGCGACGCTGCTGGTTGAGCAACGAGTCGACCTTGGTGTGACTGTGAGCTTTGAGTCGATCTGAGAGATCGAGTCTTATCAGCGATGAAAATTATTTGGTGAGTCGATTCCATGTTTTTTTGTTCATGCCTACTTCAAGACTACGTAACCGTAGCTTGTTGTTTACTGATGTGGTAGCATTTTAGTGTGCGATGAGCGGTAGTGGAGAATTTGATGCCTGAGCTAAGTTTTAATGTCGCTCAATGCTAATTACCTACCCTCACTTTTTTTGTAAATAGTTGAACATGGCTCGCAGTGTAGTCAGCTTAGAACAAAGCTTAGAAGTGTTATCTGATAATTAATTAGGCCCTCGCGTTGTGTTAATGGAAGTAAAATAAGAAATTCTGAGATTTTAGTCTTAGACTGATTACAATAAATGAGGTTAGGTTTGAGTTAGGTTAGGTGCACTATTCAAAATTGCAATTTTAGTGCCACCGGTTTGTGTACCGGTACAATACGATATTCAGAGATCTTAGGCTTACATTACAATTGAGGTTAGGATTGAGTCAGGTAAAGGAAACGAAATTCTGTGCTGTGGTATCTTTATTACAGATGAGTGACGTCAAGCAGCGCGTGCGGTCGTGCGATGTGCTGGCCTGAGCATCGGTGCGTGTGCGGTCACATGGCGCGCTATCCTGAGCATCGGCGCGTGTGGTCGTGCGACGCGCGGTCGTTCTGAGTGTGCAGAGGAGAGAGAAAAAAAAAAAGGGGGGAGGAGAGAAAAAAAAAGGGGGGGGAGGAGAGAGAAAGGATTTGTATCGCCTTTTATGTTTAGTTGCCAGTCACCACGAGAGATAGAGGTCCAAACCAAACCAAACCAACAAAACCAAAAAAAAAAAAAAAAATTTTTGAATTAGTAGCCTTTTTTCACGGTAGTCGATAGCAAATTATCTTGTGCCCATGTCGTAAGGGAGAGTTTGTGTAGTTCATGCGGGTTTTTATTTCGAGTTATAATAGTTTCCAACTCTTGAAGTGAAATTACCTAGACAAAGTGGTGTGATCAGTTGCGGTTGGAGGTGACACGGCTGTTCGATGTGTGTTGTGAGATAGTCGAAAGGATTCAGATGTCTGGGTCGAACCCTATGGGCTACTGCGGGAGCTATAGATCGAAGAGACTCTGTTATCCGGGCTATTGTTATGCTGTGAGTGCATAGTGAGTAGTCGTGGGGATGCAGAGATCCGGGTCGAACCCTACTGGCCGCTGCGGTTGCCGTAGATCGAAGGGATTCTGTTATCCGGGCTACTGTTGATGTGGTGAATAGTCGAGGGGATGCAGAGATCCGGGTCGAACCCTACTGGCTGCTGCGGTTGCCGTAGATCGAAGGGATTCTGTTATCCGGGCTATTGTTGATGCGGTGAGCGCATAGTGAGTAGTCGAAAGGATGCAGGGGTCCGGGTCGAACCCTACTGGCTGCTGCGGTTGCCGTAGATCGAAGGGACTCTGTTATCCGGGCTATTGTTGGTGCAGTGAGTCCAGAGTCAGTCGAAAGGATTTTGTGATCTAGGTCGAACCCTACTAGCTGCTGCGGTGGCTGTAGATCGAAGAGACACTCTTATCCGGTCTGTACTGCTGGTGCATCTTGAGTTTTGAGCTGTCGCGTGTCACAACCGAACTTGATGGCATACTAAGTCGCTGGGGTATATTTTCTAATGAGAGCTTCAATTATAATCTGTCTCTTTTGAAATAATTATGTCAGGATAATTGTCAGGATGAACGAGCGGTGGAATATGGAATCAATTAAAATGGTGTCTTTTTGTTATAGATGTGCAGTGAGATCGCGTTGCGAGAGGTCACCCTGCGAGAGTTCGCTCTGCAAGAAGATCGCCCGAGGACGTGCGAGCGTCAGGAAGGCCGTATCGGCAGCTTAGATTATAGCTACTTAGTTTAGACGCCACATAGTTAAATTCGGTGGACCAGAGACGGAAGTGGCGCCATCTCTTGTGTAACGCAGGCAACATCGCATTTTCATGATCGGTTGACAAGTAAAGGGGAGTGACGGGAAGTGACGTTAGCCAATGAGAGTCGAGTAGTTGCACGGTCGTCCGCTAGGGGCGCTGTTGTGAGCGAGCGGTAGGGCGGACGGGCGTGAGGTATTATATTGAGCTGTGTAGACGACGGAGACTCACTTTACGTTTGGCTGGCGGCTGGGACGGTCACTTTACTTCGGGACGGCGCGGCACCTCGAACGGACATTATGTCCGAAGGGTGACTGGGACGGTCACTATACGGTTTGAGTATCGAATTAGTTATCGAAGCGTTCGTAGCTTTGCGGAACACTCGGTCCCCGTTAATATTGTGTAATACTGAGTACTGTAATATCATCCTTAATCACATTGTAATGTAACTGTTTGCAAGTGTAATAAAACTAATCATATTGTGGTGTGAGTCTTATTCTTCTCGCCCGTTATATCCACGCTGTAAACCATGCCTGAGGGGCTCCAGAATGAGCGACAATAGAGTGACAGTGACACATATAGGTTACTACGCTACGCGCCCGCTATCCTGTCCCGACATATATATATATATATATATATATATATATATATATATATTATAGTCAACTTGGAGTGATCCTTTCGCCAAAGAGTTACTTTTTCCCCAAAGCAAAGCTTGCATTAAAATACATATGTACACAGTACACAAGATTTAAAAGTTTACTCAAATCTGTACATAATTTTAGGACAATACAATAATTTTTACTCATTTTGCCAAGATTTATTACGTAAAAATGGAGTTTTAGCGCCAAATGAAATCACAATTTTTATTAACTTTTTTTTTTATATACACAATCTTACAAATATTATAAACGTGAAAGTTTGTAAGAATGGATGTCTGGATGTTAGGATGTTAGTTAGTCTTTCACGCCTTAACGGGTGGACCGATTGAGCTGAAATTTGATATAGAGCCTGGAATAACACATAGGCTACAGTCAGCGGGTAAAACCGCTGGGCGCAGCTAGTATTCAATATAATATATTAAAATTTGGTAGTTTTTATTTGTAGTGTAAGCGTAATTGCCTTAACAATACGTTATAAAGTCTAGCCAGTGTGGCTATTCCCATGCAGCTGCGTCTATTTATTGCAAGCAATTACATTAATGAGAACCACTGGGCATTTCCGACGTTGCTCTAATGAAGATGGTCGAGAATTAGTTTTCAAACTTAAGTTTTGTTAGCAAATACATCATAATATACCTAAATATAGCTGACTGATCTAACTTCGTCTGCGATTGTTGAGAAATACTTTTATTCCTTTTATTAGTTAGCCTTTGACCAAAGTCTTTATTAATTACTAGTGGACCCAAGCGCACTTCGTCGCGAAAATTATCAGAGTTACTCTACTTTATTATGCATGTATTATACACCTTTGTCTTGAATCACCCTATCTATTAATGAAAACTTCATCAAAATCCGTTGCGTAGTTTAAAGATATAAGCACACATATGGACAGACAGACGCGAAGCCACTTTATTTTATACTATGTATAGTAAATATATAGGTTAGCCTTTGACAACGATTTCGCTTGATGTTAAGCAACGATGTGGCCGTAGATGGTAGCAAATTAAACCTAGAAGGCGAGGCGGGACAACCTCCCTGGCTTCACTGAACATCATGCTGGAACACGGTCATAACACGGTTAAGAGATATACAGTAATGTGACTCCCTAGAAGCGGTTGAACTCGAGGTCGCGCGAGTTTGCTACATTTGGGTAGGGTTCGGTAGGCAGCGTGGTGCCGAATAGACGTTATTATTGTTAATTACTCAAAATATCAAAAAGAAATAAATACTTTGTCATATTTTTACTAATTCACGACCATTATTCGGAAGCTGACTGCATAAAAACGTCTATTCGGCGCCACACTGCATACCGAACCCTACCCAAATTGTTGAAAACTCGCGCGTAAGCCCATGCACACAATTTTACTTCGGCGCGAGTCGGCAACCGACACTTGCCGACCCAGCCGGTCGATGTTTGGCTATAGCAATGATAGCGCGTACCGTTCCCTTTTTATTACAAGCTTTTATTTACTTTCATTACAAGCTTTTATTTACTTTCACCTGTCTGTTGTCTGTCTGCCTGTCTGTCTGTAATCAAATCTTGGAAGTTTAATTTGATCCACTTCCCGATTTCTGATTGAGCTGAAATTTGGCATAAATCGGATGACAATGCTATATTATTATGACATGGAGCTGACCTGACGATGGAGCAGGAAGGTGGCCATAAGTACCCCATCGAGTTTGGGCTTATTTTATTCGTCTTGACGAGTACTTTACGGAATAAGAATAAGAATAAGAATAAGAATAAGAATTTGTTTATTCATAGATTTCAGGTACATAATATCAGATCTTAATGTAATGCATTGTTCTGCCGAAACCTGTCTTTTCCAGACGTATGAATAATACAATAATGACTTATAGCTAAGAATAATTAATGCCTTTAGTTACATTGTATGGAGTATGCATGACTATTTATATTTTGTATTCAAAAAATTCATTTATGCTATAAAAACATTTCTCCGCCAACCATTGCGTCAATTTATATTTAAACACATTTAGTGTTAAATTCGATTCCCTAAAATGATTTGGAATTTTGTTATAAACTTTTATACACATAATAAAACAATTATTAGAAGTCAATGCAAGTCTAGTTGGAGGTTTAATTAAATTATTCTTATATTGGGAACGTAAATTTACTTTAATTGAGCTGGCTTGCTGAAAAATGTCTCTATTATTATATACAAATAGACACACATCTAGAATATATAAAGAAGTTACAGTTAGGATTTTAAAAGTTCTAAAGAATGGTCTACAGGAGTCTATTTGTTTTAAGCCAAATATTGCACGTATACATCTTTTTTGTATTATAAAACATTGATCAATATGGGCACATTTACCCCATATTACGATTCCATATCTTAATATAGAGTTTACAAATCCATAATATGCCGTGATCGCTTCTTTCTTTGATACAGTTTGTGCAATTCGTCTTAATGGATAAACAAAGCTATTTAGACGGGAGCAGACATACTCGACATGCTGTTTCCATGAGCACATGCTATCAAGAAAGAGTCCTAAAAATTTTATTGTAGTCACTTCTTCAATGGCTGTACCTTCATAACTTATATTTAAGGCAGATTTCAAACTGTTTTTTGTGTACATTTGCAAGATTTTAGTTTTATCTACATTTACTTTTAAATTATTTGCCGAGAGCCATTGAATAGTGTTTACAATAGAGCTATTTATATCTTGTTCATACATTTCTTGGTCTTTTCCTTCTATCACAATTGTCGTGTCATCAGCAAACAAAATACATTTTTTATTAATTACATTTGGTAAATCATTTATATATAATAAGAATAGTTGGTAGCTAGCGGAGCTAGATGGTAATAATAATAACAGCTTGTTTTAAAAAGTGTTTTTTTTTTAATTTCACTTGTTTTAATCTAAAGTCTATGCACTTTAGTTTCGCTCAGGTTTGAACAGACCTTTATTCTCACAAGTAATTATTGTAAACTATCCTTTAATTAGTTAGTGTTGCACGTGTAACCTTCTATTTATTTAGTTCCTTACGAAAAGAACGTAGGCGTCAGAAAATAGAAGAAAGCAGAAAGCCAGATAGTAATATAGATGGTAACGGGGAAAATAAGCGATTGCCCCGATAAGACCAGACCATCCATCCTCATTGTGCCCTCAATAAATAACACACTGAACGCTCGTAGATTCGTAGCTGTGCCACAGAATAATAAGTATAAGGAACGAACATGAAAGCTTCCAAAAAACTCTCTCTCTCTCTCTCTCTCTCTCTCTCTCTCTC